>JASDQU010739980.1:186452-217022 GCA_032191745.1 Picea mariana
CATCCATGAATAGGCGTTCATCTGCAACATCTTCGACTGTGGCTTCTTATCATTTGTTTCCAACTTCATTTTCACTTTTAGCCTCGTTGATATCCCCAGCATCGACTATGCACCTTTGTGTTGTCTCCATGGCATCAAGCCTGGCACGTAACTCACGCATTTCTCTTTCCATGGTTGGATCAGGCATTGGTCTGTCTCTTCTTCTTAGTGGCATGGCTGAAAATGGTTCTCCTTTCTCTGCTACAGAAAGAAAAGACTTGTTCTGCAGCTCTAATACCACTTTGTGCGTATCAGAGTACTCTTCTTCCTCTTGCTTCCTCTGTCTACAATATACAAACAAAGTCAATCTCTGATACCAAAATTGACACAGACCTCCAACCCTCAGGCTGAGATCCACTTAGGATCGTTCTAAATCTACCTTCCTGAGTCTGATTGACTCTTTGGTTTTCCCCACAGGGAATCCCTCACACACTCAGTGGTGTATCCACAGGCCCTTATGAGTATGCCCCTATGTGATCAACCACAAAGCACCACTCAAGTCTCTCGATCTCAATAAGATCGTGCCCTTCACCAAACTGGGAATTCGGGTTTCGCAATTCCGCGATCCCTGTTGTCAAGAGTTCCTGTCTCTACAACCTCTGAAACCCAAAATGCTGAATTCCGATGTGTTCAAAAAAGGTTGGCTTCCCAATGGACTTTTCACTTCATCGGGGTTTTGGACTTTGCGACTTCGTGAATCCGGATGCAAGGCTCCCAACCCTTCGATCTCCAAAACCCCGAAACGTTCAACGAGGTTTGACTCCGCCTATTTGAAAAAGACACACCACGTGTCCACTCAAATGATTTCTATCTCTGACATGGACTCTCGCCACCTGTCCTTCTTCCCAGCTTTCAGGACTTGAACAAGCCTCTGACTACCGTCCCCCTAACACTTCGAAATCTCGAATTTCAAAACTTCACTTAACAATTCTTTTCACGATTCAGGAGTTAGAATGACCACGGATTTTGGCTTACACTCCGGACTTACGAACTCTGAATCCCTGAAATGATCTGACGGCTCACAGTAGATCATGATCAACAATCTACATTGATTCCTGATACCAAAGTGATGGGTTTGTCCACCCCTATACACCTTGCAGATTTTCTGGATCCTACGGTCCTCGCGACTTCACGAGCTCTCCTCAAAGAATTTCACCCGCTCGTTCCCTCCTTGACAACTTCTGCGAAATGAACTAGTGTTCTCCCACTGGGACTTAAGTTCTATGAGATGTTTTCAATCTCTGTCCCCCTTTGAGTACTTTCAAAGGTACTAACCCTCCTGAGCTTTCTCTTGCAACTCAAGTCTCAAAAGGACTCCTGCGCGCCCTCCTTGTGGAAATATTTCGAATACTTCTAAGTATTTGATTCTTCGACTCTGTGCACCCTCTGCAACAACATTCCCTCACCTTTCAACCTTAGTTGATAAGGTTAAGGTCTCGACTAGCCTGTGCACACCTTGCACAGCTTCTGTTCTCCACCTTCACTTCTGTTGGAATGAGAGCAACCGTATCTCTCCTGAGCTTTTTGAGATAAAACTCAGAACCCTGATCAATGCACACCTTGCAGACGTTTCACTGCACTCCTTGCAAGAAATTATCTTACTCAGGGAGAGAAACAATTGAAACTCATTCTTTCTCTCTCTGTCAGACTTCATACATTCAGTATGAAATCATACATTCAACACAGTATTAAAGAAAATGCATAACAGAGAGAATAAAACAACTGTAAGCATATCATTCACCATGAGTAAATAGAAAACATCATAACCCCATGAAATCTTATTCAAAGCTTCATATATTAATTCAAAGCTCTTGTACATGGATTCTTCTTTTCAACTCTCTGCTACAACTCTCCTCTTATGTGCTATGCTAATGATACAATTGACTCTATGATACAAAGGTGAGAGTGTCTATATCCATTTTCCCTCCTATGTTCTATAACTGTCTAATCTAACATTCATATCTACCTACTCTTACATTTAACAGACTTAAATGCCTTAATGTTCTACAGATGAGAGAAATCGCTCAAGATCTGTTTACAACCTCCAAGATATAAATGCAAAGTATGCCTTCTTCCTAACTATTACATTAATGCCTTTTAAGTTCAAAATTCAAAACGGTTCTTATGAAAACGTGTTCTTTTTCTTTCTCCGCACGTCCAACTATTTCTTTGGCTTAGTCCTGTGTTTTGGACTTTGCAAAATGCTCCTACATCAATACCCTTCCAACGAGGTATCACATGCCTCATTCTGACACTTGTAGAAAATGTTATGACTGTTTGAAAATTGTCACTCCGCAGACATTGATCAAGCCTGCGGGTGAATCTAGACCATTGATCTTTATCCTACAAAAGAAATCCCACATTCATGAAAAGGTTAAACACTTAGCTGAATAGATAGACTAGTCTGTAAGGATAGTCTGAATCATAAGTAAACCCATGGGCCGATGTCCCATTCCCGTTACATATTCCCACATCCCAAAAAGGACCCAAAAAGGGGTCGAGATCCCATGATCTCCGCTTCATCTTCCACTCCTCCTTCGACAGGCTATCGAAGTCCCTAAATAGGTCAACATGACCAAGAATCACCCAAAACTTGGTCAAGGGCTAGCAGGCCCCTGTTGGCACAGAGGTAGACCCAAGGTTCGACGCTCAAGACTGCACCAACAAAGCCCTAACTACTGGCCCTTTCAACAACACCTGTGAAGTAGATGAAGTCTCACCTGAGGTAGAGGTAGGGGTGGTTGTAGGACTCAGGTGTCTGCAACCTTAGCTGGGACACAGATTTGTGATTATCTTGCTTACATTACACTTAGCATCAGTTATTTCCTAACATACGTTCATTAATACACTTCACAGAAAGCACAGAGCACCGCAGTAATTACTCAAATCTAGCACTTAGCAATGATAAACAGGTTATGCTCAATAGATTAAGCACTTAGCATCTTATGTATCATATCTAGCATGAATTCATATCTCATAATCACAAAGCATCAAAAATCTATCTAAACATATCAGATCACTTAGCAAGAGAGAGACAAACACATCAACACAATACACAGAGTTACCGTGGTTCACCTCCACCCTGGGGCTATGTCCACAAAGTCTTCTTTATATTATCTTGGTCAAACAGTTACAACACGGAGCTTCAATGACCCTTACCCCACACAGGACAAGAGATCTACACAACTCGCTAGATCCTCTTTCCTCGGGTAGATCCAAGCACTAATCCTTCTCACACTCTGTGCACTCAACACTATTACAGCATGCATAGAGCTCTTACAGTCACATAGACTTCTGATCACATAGATCCAACTTATGCACTAAGCCATCGACTAGACAGGGCCTCCTTTCTTACATGGCCTAGACCTCTATTTATACATATAAAAAGGCCTAAACAAGGGCTGAAATCCCTTTCCCATTACAATATTCCCAAAAAACGCAAAAAGGTTCCACAAAAAGTGGCGAGATCCCATGATCTCCGCTTCGCTATGCGCTCCATCTTCGACAGGAAGTCGAAGTACCAAACGGTCAACTATGACCAAGTATTCCTCAAAACTTGGTCGAGGGCCAACATGCCCCCAAAACTCACCTGTGACTCGTCCCGAGTCACTCTTCTCTAGGTAACTCTACCTCGAAGGCCTCGAGCTTCACTCGAGCTGCTTCGACCTATTGCTTTTCTACTGCTTCTTGCTCGGCAAACTTCTGAATGAGTGTGTTACTAACTGGTCCTTTTAAGTGCTGCTCTACTGTGTTCATGACCTGTTCCAGGTCTGTCCCTTGGCTCTCAATCTCTAAGAATAGTTGGTATGCCCTATTCTGCAAAGGTTGAAGTTGTTGTGTCACTTCCATGACCTTGCTCTGGATCATATGAATCTGTTGCCGCACGATGCACTGTTTGTGGGACCTCTTCATTTTCTCTATGGTTGGTAGGGCCTTCATCTATACCTGTAACTTCTCAGCTTGGTACTTCACCTCCTGGAGTTGTGACTCCAATTTATGCAATTCAGGGTTCTCATATAGGTTCTCATGTATCTGCGCACTTCTACTACTTAATTTCTTACATTCTTCAGTGAGTGCCTTAATCCTTTCTACTGTACTTCGAGCATTCACTTCTCATTGTTCACATTCTTCTTGTGGAGTACTCGGTATAGCTTGGAGCTCTAGTTCTACCACTCTTTGTTGCAGTTGTTGAATGACTTCAACAATCTTCATTACTTGGCATTCTATGGGTTCTTCTTCCTTTTGTTCTAATCCAGTCACAAAGAGAAATGCTCTGTTGACTGCTTCTTCAATTCCGATTTGCTTCGCGAGAAGTTTCTCCTTCTCCTTTTGGATCTTTGCACATTCTTTATCAAACTTCTCTTGGATGGCCTCCTTCTCTTGTTGTGTAGCTTGGCGCTGCTCTATGATTCCCTTGTGTGTGTGCTTTAGGGTTTGGGTGGCCTGTGTTGTTACTTCTTCTGCTTTTCAAAGGTGTACTTTGACTAGGTCGGCAATCCTGCAAAGTTGAACTGACTCGTCTCCTACTTCGGGTGTTCCTTCTGGCATAGGTGCAGTGGAGACTGTGTGGTTAGAGTGGAGGGCTCATTGTATTCCTTGGAGCTCAAATTTGATTATGTCGTACATCATCTGTTGCTTGGCCTCCTTCTTTTCTGTGATCTCTTTTATAGCTTCATTCAAAGTTGCGAGGATAAAGTTGAAGTCATCTGGATTGAGCGTGGTCTTCATCTTGGTCACAGTCACTTTGACTTTCTTCTTAACGGAAGACTTCGAAGGTGACACTTTTCTTTTCTTTAGAACTTCGACGTCATCTTCTAGTTGTTGTTCAACTTCTTCTAGGTCTTCATCATTACCTTCTTCATCTAGTGTGACGGAAGTTGTCCTTACAGAGCAGCTATCCACATCTTGAACTTCTTCAGTTTTCTTTGTCTCCTTTGTCTTTTTTGTCTTCTTTGTCTTATTGGGCCCAAGTGTGTCCTGCGCAGCTTCTGGGCTATTGATATCTAAAATATCTATTGGATCTGTTGCAACGAGGAGGTCCATTGACCATTCCTTGGTGATCTCTTCAAGGTCTTCTTCTATCAGTTTATAATAGGACTGTAGTTGTTCTTGGTGCTCGTTAGCACGTGGAGTTAGGTATATGAAGTGGCAGTCCACGATGAACTTCATTAAGGGTCTAAATATGTGGACTGTGTTTGGAGTAATGCGAGGTGTGGCTTGTATCGCAATCTTCAACTGGATGTAGTATTTGTGAAAGAGGGTATTCGACTGCCATTGCCTTCTTATATCTGTCATGTACCATAATGTACTAAACTTCACAGCCAATGGTTCAAACGGTAGGGTTTCAGAAAAAATGGCATCCTCCGGCATCTCCCATGCTATGAAGGTGATCAAGATGAGAAGCTAGCTGAGGTGGAACTCATATCCTTGGTCTTGCGCTTCTCTGCAATCCAATTCGAGTTGATCCGCTAAGTACTTCGACCAGTTCATTTGGACTCCTTCTACATATTTTCTTGCAAAATCAACTACAAAACTAGATACTTGCGTCAATTTGCTCTTGTGGACTAACTTTCCTGCAATCATCTGACAGGTGAGGCGCACTGCGCCACTATCAATAGAGGTTACCTTGTAACCTCACGCACCTTTTTCAACATTTCCATAGGCCTCTTTAATCTTCTGTGAAAGAGCGTGATCTGTGGTCTTTCCAGGGTAATAGTCTTGTGGGTAAGGGCCCTGCATTTTTATCCCAGTGATCTAATTGATCAGTGCCAGATCAATCGTTATACACCGTTTCAACCAGAGATATCCTCCATGGTATCTCGCCAGTAGAAATTTTACGCAAGCGTTCACCTCCTGGTGCCTGCCAAAGTGTGGAATATTCATTACATTAGGTAAGGTGGACTGTGCGAGGTTCATCATCCATTGCTAAGGGATGATCTTGGAATTATTCCTCTTTGTCATCGTCATATACTAGTGCAGGGCAAGCATACTGTAGGATTTCCAGTCACCAATGTTGAAGTCGCAAAACTTCAATGTTGCGAGCTTGGTCTGCTCAGTGTGAATTGTGTGCACACCCTTCGGTAGGTACGTAGTGATCATAGGATAGTCGTAACCTCAGGGCACACTGTCATGGTTGATTTCACCTTTCAGAGGAGGTATGTAAGAGGGAAAGATGCTCGAGATAAGCTTGGCGTTTGCGATGTCATCCCTATGTTTAGTACATTTCTCGGCGATCTATCAGGATGGTCCAGCTCGAGTAGTGGATGGAGAAGCTGCTACTCCTCTTGATGACGAGGCTTGGAATCTGGTGGACATTCCTCTTTCCAACATAACTCTTTCGGTTCTTAAGCTAGAGAGTACTTCTCTCACCGATTCTTCTGTTTCACTAAGCTTGTCAAACATGTAAGCTCAGAATCACTTTCTCAAGTTATCAATGGGATAAAGGTATCGTAATTGATTAGAGGGCAAGGTAGGGTAGTCACTATTCCACAATGAGGGTATTCTGTGAGCTCAAAATCTCAATTAGAAAGAGTGTCTTCCGGGCATGGCGCGGCGGAATAAGTAAGTAAAGATGTAACAGACTGCTTGCAATGGATAGGAGGGTCCATTACCTCTTGATCTGTCCATTATGGCATAGTCTAATGGTCAGGTAACAGGTCATAACTTTCTTTCGAGTCGTTCAGGCCATCAACAGAACGAGTATATCATCTTCTAACAGTTATATTACTTCGACATGGTGAAGTGCCATATGTCGTTGTTATACTATCCTGGTGAAGCTCAAATTCTGCACGTTTTCCTTTTGTGGGGTTTCTTCTGGAACGTTCTGTAATTTCTCCAACTTCGCTTTCTTCTTCATGAGTTTTCTAGCCTTCTTCCCAGTGAGCTTCATCTCGATCATCCTTTTTTCATTATGATTCTTTTCTTCTCTTGGCATGGTAACTTCGCAGTGCTGAGATTCTTTCTCCAGATCCACGGGTATTACTTGTCCAACATATTTTTCGGTCCTCTGTGGTTCTTCTAGCGTTCTGTCAACTTCGTCATCCAAGTTCTTGGGGTCAAGAACCCTTGATCTATTCTCCCATTCTTCAATCAACTATGTGATCCTTCTAGTCAATAAGTCTCTTAACTCTTGTCTCTGTTGTTCTAGGTCCTTTTCTACTTCTTGTTTTCTGGCTTGATCTTTCTCAATCCAAGGCTTACCAAGTAACATAGTAAATGGGGAACTGTCCTCCACAAACTTAACAATCTCAAAATCTTCTTCTATCGAAGCTCCATGAGCATTCATAGATATCTGACTGAACTTTCCACATAGGTTTACCAGCTTTCCTCTGAATAAGCCTATTCCTCCTAATGAAGGGGTCATGTCAGGTCTTCCTATAGCTTTCCAGGTTCCTTATGTCATAATGTTCACCTGTTTTTCTTCATCCAAAACACAGTCAATGTCGAAGTCTCCTATTCTCACTTCGATCTGTTCTTTCTTCTTCAAGATCTCTGATAGCCTAACATGTCGGTGGTCATTCAAGGTATCTCTCATGTATAGAAATATATTTTCTGATTCTTTATGGGTTTATTCTATAATCTTGGTCTCTTGATCTCCTGCTTGCTCTATATTCAGCTTTTCAAGTCTAGCAATCATTCTAGGGCAATCCAATACTTCATGGTCCATAGACTTACAACAAAGACAATTGGGTCTTCACTCAGGGCATTCCTTAGCAATATGTCTGGTCCTTTTGCAATTGTAACAAAGAGTTAATCCTCTCTTTCTCTTCAATGATCCCCAACTTTTCATGTACTGTGTGCTAGGATCATAACGGTTAGCCTACAAAAATTTCTTTCTAGGATCTTGCATCCGTTGGTTAGTCCCAAAATTCTTTCTATGCATAGGTATAACATATCTATCACTATACTTATCAGATCTATTCATATCAAAATTTCTTTCATATATTAATTCTCTGGTTTTGAAGCTAGGATAGAATCTATCAAACATACCTAGATCCATGCTTTAGAAACAAAACAATTCACTTATCTTACTTCTACAGAGCACAAAGCTTCCAGATCTAAGAATTTTAACTATTCTTACCTTTATCAAAGCACAAATATTACAGATCTTACCTCTTTCTTGCAGATTTGACCTCTTTCTTCGTAGATCTGACCTTTCTTTCTTGTCACAAAACTTCATAGGTCAAACAGAACACTATGCACTAGGGCAACAGATCTACGCACAAAGCTTCTTCTTCTTCAGTTCCTAGCAAACACATTTCCATGTCCCAGCAATGGAACCATTTATTGGCACAGGGGCAGATGCAGGGTTCAACTCTCAAGAGCACACCAACAAAGCCCTAACTACCAGCCCTTTTGGCAACACCTACGAAGAAGATGAAGTCTAACCTGAGGTAGAGGCAGGGGTGGTTGCAGGACTCAGGTGTCTACAACCTTAGCTGGGACACAGATCTATGATTATCTTGCTTACATCACACTTATCATCAGTTATTTCCTAACATACATTCATTAATACACTTCACAGAAAGCACATAGCACTGCAGTAATTACTTAGATCTAGCACTTAGCAATGATAAACAGGCTATACTCAATAGATTAAGCACTTAGCATCTTATGTATCATATCTATCATGCATTCATATCTCATATGCACAAAGCATCAATAAATCTATCTAAACATATAAGAGCACTTAGCAAGAGAGAGACAAACACATCAACATAGTACACAGAGTTACTGTGGTTCACCCCCACCTTGGGGATATGTCCACAAAGTCTTCTTTATATTATCTTGGTCAAGCAGTTACAACACAAAGATTCAATGACCCTTACCCCGCACAAGACAATAGATCTGTGTAGCTCGCTAGATCCTCTTTCCCCATGTAGAACCAAGCACTAAGCCTTCTCACACTCTGTGCACTCAACACTATTACAGCATACGCAGAGCTCTTACAATCACACAAACTTCTGATCACATAGATCCAACTTATGCACTAAGCCATTGACTAGACAGGGCCTCCTTTCTTACATGGCCTAGACCTATATTTATACATAGAAAAAGGCCTAAACAAGGGTCGACATCCCTTTCTCATTACAATATTCCCAAAAAACCCAAAAAGGTTCCAAAAAAAGTGGCGAGATCCCATGATCTCCGCTTTGCTATGCGCTCTGTCTTCGACAGGCAGTCAAAGTACCAAACGGTCAACTATGACCAAGTATTCCTCAAAACTTGGTCGAGGGCCAACAACCCCCAATACTCACCTGTGACTCATCCCGAGTCACTCTGGTCTGATTCATTCTGCTTCGAACACCTCGAGTTTGGCTCAGTCTGCTTCGACTTGCTTCTTTGCTATGGCCTCTTGCTTGATGAACTCCTGGATCACTGCATCACTCAGTGGCCCTCTAGGTGTTGTTATGCTGTGGTGACAACATGTTCTAGCTCCCCTCCTCGACTTTCAACCTCAGTAAACAATTGATAGGCCTTATCTTGTACATGTTGGATCCATTGAGTTATTTCCATAACTTTGCTTTGGATCATATGGATCTGCTACTGGGCGGTGCATTTCTCTTGAGATCTCTTCATTATGTCTACAGCTGATAGGACCTTCAGCTGCACCTGTAGTGTGTCTATGTGCTACTTCACTTCCTAGAGCTATGACTCCAGTGCCTGTAACTCTAGGTTATCGATGAGCTTCTCATACGTTTGGGTGTTGCGATTACTCAAATGCTTGCACTCCAGGGAAAGAGATTTTAGTCTGTCAACTGCACTATGGGAAGTTGCTTCCCTTAGGTCTCTTACGTCTTGTGGGGTCTTGGGCACTGCACGTAGATCCAAATCTTCTATGTGTTTTTGTAGTTGTTGAATCACTTCTACAATTTGTGCCACCTGTTGTGGGACTCTCTCTTCAGCCTTTACTTCTACAACTGTCACAGAGCGAAGTGCTCTGTTGACCCTTTCCTTTACATCAAGTTGCTCTCTGAGCAACTCTTCCTTGCTTTGCTATAGTTGTGCTCTTTCTTCATCCTACTTCACTTGGATAGCAAGCTTTTCCCATTCTGTAGCATTGTGTTTCTCTAGAAGGTATTCTTGTAATTGTGCTAAAGCCTAGGTGGCTTACATTTTTTCCTCCTGTGTTCATCGAAGGCGATCTTCGACCGTATCAGCAATTCGGTAAAGTTGAGTTGACTCATCTCCCAGTTCTGGTGTTTCCAATGGCAGAGGTGCAGTGGAAACTGCGCGTCTAGACTGTACTGCCTACTACACCCCTTGAATTTCAACCTTAATTCGATTGTATATCTCCTCCTTCTTAGTCTCTTGCTTCTTTGCTATCTCCAATGAAGCATCATTCAGGGATGCTATGATGAAATCGAAGTCATCTGAGGCCGGGATGGTCCATATCAAGTAGTGGATGGAGACACTTGCACTGTTCTTTTGGATGAAGCCTAGATACCTTCAGACATCGACATGACTCTCTCAATCATCAAGTTGATCAAACTTCTTCAGCAGCTTTCTCTATGACGCTCAATTCTTCTAACATATGTACTCAGGGTGAAAAATCATGGGTTCGGGGAACAACTTAGAAATAGTACTAAGAGGAAATGATCACTGTATAAACTCTTCTTATTTTGTAGGCTCGAATTCTCAATTGGAAAAAGTGTTCTCGATGCGTGGCACAACGGGATAAATAGGTAAATTGACAATGGTTCACTTACAATGGGTATGAGCCTCCATTAACTCTTGTTCAGTCCATTATGGTGTGGTCCAATAGTCTGATGATGAACCATAATTTCCTTTCTACCCATTCAAAGCATCGATCGAACGGTTATAATGTCCCCAATGTCTATATTGCTTCATCATGGTGAAGTGCCATGTGTCGTTGTTATGATATCCAGGCGAAGCTCCAATTCTGCAAATTTTCTATCTGCGAAGTTCCTTCTGGAACCTTTTTCAACTTTTCAATCTTATCTTTTTTCTTACTTAACTTTCTAGCCTTTTTTCCAGTGAGCTTCGTCTCAGCATGCCTTTTTCCATTCTGATTCTTATCTTCTTTTAACATAGTTACTTTGTGTTGTTGAAATTCTTTCCTAGGATTCCTGGATAATACTTAATCTTTGTCTAGGATAAGTTCTTCAGCCTTATGTGGATCCTCTAGTGTTCTCTTAGCTTTGACATCTGGGTTGCTAGTTTTAAATCTACTCTCATGTTCTTCAATCAAGTGTGTGATCCTTCTGGTCATGAAATATTTTAACTCCTTCTTCTATTGTTCTAACACTGCTTCTTCTTCTTTCCTCCTAGACTGGTCTCTTTCAATCCAAGGGCTGGCTAGTAACATGGTAAATGAGGCGTTGTCTTCAATAAATTTAATAATCTCAAAATCTTCTTATGTCGAAGTTCCATTAAAGTTCATAGGTATCTGAGTGAGCTTCCCACATAGGTTTACCAATTTTCCTCTGAATAATCCTATTCCTCCTAGTGAAGGAGTCATAGCAGGCTTCCCTATAGCTTCCCAAGTTCTTTCTATCATGATATTCACCTGTGTTTCTTCATCCAGAACATAATCAATGTCGAAGTCTCCTATTCTTACTTCAATGCATTCGTTTTCCTTGAAGATCTCTGATAAGATGACATGTCGATGGTCATTAAGGGTTTCATTTATTTGCAGCAATACTTTCTCTGATTCTTTCTATGGTTCTGCCATCTATGGATCTGTCTTAGGTTTTCTTGATTCAGATTCATTTTCTCAACTTTAGAAATCATTCTAGGGAAATCCAACACTTCATGGCCCATAGCCTTGCAAAAAAGACAGCTAGGTCTTTTTCCAGGGCATTCCTTAGCAAGATGTCCTGGTCTTTTGTTGTTGAAATAGAGGGTTAATCCTCTCTTTCTTTTAAATGATCCCCAGCCTTTCCTGTACTGCGTACTAGGATCATGGTAGCTAACCTGAAAAAAATTCTCTCTAGGATCCTGCATCCATTTTTTAGTCCAAACATTCTTTCTATGCATAGGTATAACATATATTTCACTATTCTTAACAGATCTACTCATATCAAGCCTTCTTTCATCTATTAATACCTAGTTTTCAAACTAGGACAAACTCTATTAAACATACCTAGATCCATACTTTAGAAACAAAAATTTCCACTTTTCTTACTTCTACAGAGCACAAAGCTTCCAGATCTAAAAAATTTCACTATTCTTACCTTTATCAGAGCATAGAGCTTGCAAATCTTACCGTTTTTAATCATAAATTCTCACTTTTTCCTTTCTTAGAGCACAAAGCTTTCAGATCTCGCTTCTTTTCTTCAAATCCAAAATCTTTTCTTCATATTGGGCTTCTTTCTTTAGCACAAAGCTTTATAAATCAAGTAGGATACTGCACACTAGGGCACAGATCTATGCATAGATATTTCACAATCTCAGGTTGAATCTTTGCACAAAACTTCTTCTTTCTCAGTTCCCAGCAATCACAGTTTCAACTCCCGACAACGAAACCATTTGTTGGCACAGGGGCATACCCAGGGTTCAACGCTACAACAGTGCACCAACAAAGCCCTAACTACCGGCCCTTTCAGCAACACCTACGAAGCAGATGAAGTCTCACTCGAGGTAGAGACTAGGGTGGTTGCAAGACTTAGGTGTCTGCAACCTTAGATGGGACACAAATTTGTGATTGTACTACTTAATAAAGCACTTAGCACCATCAATTCCTCAATATGCAATAAATATACACTTCGTTCATAAAACATGGCTTCATAGCATCCACACTAATCTAGTGTATTTAAGCACTTAACATAGGTAAATAGATCAGATCGAGCAGATTAAGCACTAAGAATGGACATATAGATCAGATCTAACATTCTCACATATCATAAGCACAAAGCATAAGTAGATCTATCTAAACATATCAAAGCACTTAGAAAATAACATGTGAACACATCAAAACAAGGCACAAAGTAGCATAACATAGTATTTACGTGGTTCACCCCCACCCTGGGGCTACATCCACCAACTCTTCTTTTTTATTGTCTTGATTCAATCAGTTACAAGAACAGAGCCTCAAAACCCTTACTCCACACAGCACATAAGATTTGTGCAGCTCGCTAGATCCTTCTTCCTTGCATTACAATACTAAGCCTTCCACAATCTACTACAAGGACCTGCACTTAGCTCTGCAAGTCTCTTACAGTCATGCACAAAGCACTTACAGACTCTACTTGCACTTAGCATACATTTATATCACATATATGCACCACTACTTCTATATAGCCTAAGCATCTATTTATATACAAAATAGGCCTAAATATGGGTAAATCCATGGGCCGATGTCCCATTCTCGTTACATATTCCCACATCCCAAAAAGGACCCAAAAAGGGGCCGAGATCCCTTGATCTCTGCTTCATCTTTTGCTCCTCCTTCGACAGGCTGTCGAAGTCCCAAAATAGGTCAACATGACTAAGAATCTCCCAAAGCTTAGTCAAGGGCCAACAAGATTTATCTTCACATCAGCCAACACTGTCACCTACCCTATGGCATCAAGCCCTCCAAAGATGAGGTATTTTGTGATGTTGCACCCCTTGAAGTTTTTGATGTTCTTTTGGGCCAACCTTATTTATGGAAACATCATGTTATATATGAGTCTAGGCCTCGTAATGTTATTATTACTTTGGATAGGAAATTATACATGATACCCGAGGTAGTCCCACCTACTTCCATTTCCTTGATCTCTGTCAAGCAATGTAGGAAGGTCATCTCTCAGACCAGGAATTTTTTCTTCTTCGTAATTCATGCTCAAAGTGAGTGAAAGGTTGCATCCACATCCATGGCCTCTATGGTAGGTCTATCCACATAGCAAAATAAAATGGATAAGGTTGTATAAGAATGCAAAAACATCTTCTTCTCACCCACTGGGGTACCTCTGCACTTTCAGGTCAAGCACTCCATCGATCTCACCCTTGGTGCACCGCTACCTAATGTACCAGTATATCACCACTCTCTATCATAAAATGAGGAAATCAAGCACTGAATCCAAGAGCTACTCGAAAAGGGGCACATCCAACCAAGATCATCACCTTGTGGAAGCCCAATTGTGCTTCTACAGAAGAAATATGGGACCTAGTGAATCTACATTGATTATCATGCCCTAAATAAAATCACAGTTAGGAACCAGTACCCAATTCCCCGAATTGAAAATCTCCTTGACCAACTCAAGGGGACAAAATACTTCAGTAAGATTGATATGAATTTTGTCTACCACCAAGTCCCAATAGAGAAGAATGATGTATGGAAGATTGCCTTCAAGTCCAAAGAAGGTCTTTTTTAATGGTTGGTCATGCCCTTTGGCTTGAGGAATTCCCCAGTAGCTTTCATGAGGATGATGGACGATATCTTGTGGTCTTTCACCAATTATTTTTTGATGGTGTCTCTGTATGACATCCTCTTGTTCAATAAGATTTGGGTGAAATTCACTTATAGAATATTTAGTAGGTTATACACATTGTGCAACAACACAAGCTATGTGTAAATTTGGAAAAATACTCCTTCGGCATGAACAGGGACCAGTACCTAGGCTACATTGTTGATGAACATGGGGTGCATGTCGATCCATCCAAGATCTAGGTCATTCGTGACTGGCCAGCCCCAACCACACTCACTAATATTCAGAGATTCTTAGGCCTTCCCAATTTCTATCGCAGGTTCATGCTGGGATTCTCCCACATTTCATGGGCCCTTAGCCAAGTGACCAATGGTGGTGGAAAGGAAAGGAAATGTTCATGTGGGTCCAGTTGCAATAGAAAGCATTTGATGATTTTAATCAATGCTTGTGCTCAGCCCTGGTGCTCTCATTACCTGACCTACAACAACCTTTTGAGATTGAGACAAATGCTTTAGACTATGTTTTGGGCATAGTTCTCACTCAGCATGGACATCTCATGGCCTATCATAGTGATACACTATCATATATCATTTATAAGTACCCCACTTAAGAAAAATAAATGTACTCCATTATACAAGATTGTTGCGAGCAGAGGAATGAAATTCTCAGGAAGGAGACAGTCATCCACACTGATCATAAGCCTATGCAGTTCATGCAGACACAAGGAAAATTATAGAATGATCACCATCAGAAGTGATCCACATACTTGCAGTAATTCCATCTCAATGTCAAGTATAGGACAGGGAGCACCAACCATGTTATTGATTGCCTCAATCGACCTACATTTGTAGCACTAACCATGGTGCTAAACACATGTAGACATGAGACCTCCATATGGCCCCAACTCTATGATATTGATCCTAACTTCGCCACTACCTACCATATGCTAGGAAAAAACACATTTATCATTGATTTCTATCTTCAAGATGGGTTTTTGTGCCATATGGACCATCTTTGTGTCCCATCAAGTGAGAAAGAAAATTTGATTTGAGAAACTCACTATAGTCGAGTGGCAGGACACTTTGGCGTCGAAAATACAACGAAAGTGTTGCAACAACATTTCTATTGGCTGAAACTTCGACAAGATGTCAGCAAGTATATTAGATCGTGCTCAACGTGCACTATTTCCAAACTGGTCATTAAGAAACAAGGCATGTACAACTCTCTTCCTACTCCTAACAGTCCCTGGGAACCCATGTCGATGGACTACATGTCGGCCTTCCTTCAACCAAGCAATAAAATGACTGTTTTTTTGTGGTTGTTAATCGATTTTCCAATATGTCGATTATGGTTGCCTACAAGAAGAGCATCACAGCAGAGGCCATTGCTAACCTCTTCTTCAAGAGAGTGTGGGTACATTTTGGGATACCACAAACCATCATCTCAAATCTAGACAGTCAGTTCCTCAACACATTCTGGTCAAGCCTCTGGTCATGGCTGGACACCAAGCTAAATCCACGGCCTTCCACCCCCAAATGGATATCCAAACCAAGGTTTTCAACAGGATGATCGTACATATCGTATGCATGTACAATTCCAAGAATCTATGCACATGGGATGAGAGTCTTCCCTATGTTCAACATAGTTACAACAGATCCATGCATAGCTCAACGGGTCATAGTCCATTTCAAGTGGGGTTGGGATTTCAACCATTGGGTCACATGGATGTTGCACTACCCTTGTGTCCACACAGGAATAATAGTCCCATGCTCAAAATGATTCAAAAAATCCACCCATTTCATTGAATGAATACAACATATCCTCCAATAGGTTCAGGTTATTTTTCATAAGTCCAATGGCGAGTACAAGCAGTGCCATGATCAACACTAAGTGCCACACAAGTTTTAGGTGGGAGACAAAGTTTGGTTGAATTTGCAGAAAGAACTCCTTACAGGACCCCATCAAAAGCTTCATCCACTCTGTTATGGACCTTACACCATCACAAAGTTTAAATATGTTGAACCTACACAAAATAGATCTAGCTAAACAACAATACACACATTTGTAGAGAGAATTTGAGAAAGAAGAAGGAGAGAAAGAATGAAATAATTCCCATTAACTGTTTGAATAATGAATAATTTACACATAATATACTATGTATAACTCAATAAGTGTGCACTGGAGGAGAATTAATGTGCCATAGTGGTGGTATAGAGTGATATGGACACACACCAGCAGTTACAGGAGTGAACTGCCACCTAGTCTAGTCTCTCAGAAGTTACGGAAGTGAACTGCCACCTAGTTGAGTTAACTAGTCAACTAGTCTTCAATTAACTCACTGAACTGAGAGTAGTGAGGAGTTAAATCAGGGAATCAAGGGTAATGTGCCAATCTGGTGATGATACCAAGGAAAGGTCGAATTATCATGGTGACAATCCCAATTTTTTATGGTGACAAAACCAATGCAGCATATAAACTCAAATCAACTAGTCAAACTGAAGTGTCAAATGAAAGAGAATATTATCCAGGTAGAATATTCTCCCCTAAAATATAGGAGACTGGATAATGACTAATTATGACTAATAAACAAGGAAAAACCTTAGGAAAAATAAATCCTAGGTGTGTGTGAAGTAACTCCAACGCCCCCCCTAAACATCACTATGGTGAAAATAAAGAATGGGTCCCGGCAACGAGGCCATGTTAGGTACCCAAATACAAAACATACACTGAAATAAAGTGAGGAAAGAGGGAAAACCTCATGGGAAAAACCCCACATCAAGGTACAATGTATGTAAAAAGAAGGACTAGAGTTGCTAGGAAACTATGTCCTTCACTCCAAGACGACTTCGTAGAGAATGAAACTTATGCTCAGTGAAGGTCTTGGTGAAGATGTCTGTCGTCCGTTATGTTGAAGGATAGAACTGTAAATCAATGATCTCCTCATGTACTAAGTCCTATATATAGTGCATGTTGATCTCGATATGCTTCATCCGCTGCCTCTAAACTGGATCTTTGCAGAACTTCAAAGTGCTTTGGTTGTCACACCAGATGACGATCGGTCTATGAAACTGAATTCCCAACTTAGCTAGAAAATGTTGTATCCACATAGCCTAAATGGTTATGTTAACTACCCCTATGTACTCTTCCTCGGCTGAATATAGAGCAATGGTAGCTTGCTTCTTGCTTGACCAACAAATAGGCCTGGAACCTATACTAAGTGAGTAAGCAGATGTGGACTTGCAATCAGTGCTATCGCTAACCCAGTCGGAATCAATAAACCCGATGAGATCTAATGTAGAGTCTACTGCATAATGAATCCCAAAGGTGATGGTGCCCTATATGTATCAAAGGATATTCTTTGCAGCCTTCCAATGTATCTCATGCGGCTCCTGCATGAANTATATTCTTTGCAGCCTTCCAATGTATCTCATGCAGCTCCTGCATGAACCTAGAAACTGTGCCAACTACATATGAGAGGTCTGGTCTGGAGAATGTGAGATACAACAAGCTCCCCACTAGTTGTCTGTACAATGTGCTATCAACCAGTGGAGTCTCCCTGCCATCCTCAAGTTTGACTCCTAATAGGAAAGGAGTCGGAGAAGACTTGCAGTCTGTCATGTGAAATCTCTCAAGGATATCTCGCCCATACTTGGCTTGAGACAATTTGATGCTTGATGCATCCTGACTAATCTCGAGTCCAAGGAAGAAGTGTAGCAGACCTATTTCCATCATCAAAAATTTGTCATGTAGAATCCTCTTGACTGCAGCAATCGCTGAAGTCGAGTAACTGGTGATCAACAAATCATCAACATACAGAACTAAAGTAGAAGTGAATCATCTGTCCTGAGCATGTAGACATTCGGGTCTGATTTACAACATACAAAGTTCTGTGACAGTAGGTAGGAGTCCATCTTTTCATACCATGCCCTCGGAGCCTACTTGAGGCCATAAAGGGACTTCTTCAGTCGACAGACCAAAGATGAGTCATGAATAAATACCTGGAGATGCTCCATGTATATCTCATCAGAGATATCGCTGTGAAGAAATGCATTCTTCATGTCCATCTGATGGACTTCCCATCCTTTGGTTGCCACAATGGCAAGTGCCAATCGTATGGAATCCATCTTTGCTACTGGAGTGAAGGTCTCATCATAGTCAATACCATGAACCTGATAAAATCCTTTGGCAACAAGCCTGGATTTGTATCTACTAATATGTCCATTCTCTATGCTCTTGGTCCTGTATACCCATCTGCATCTGACAATTTTCCTCCCATAAGGAAGTGGAACTAGATCCAAAGTCTGGTTCTCGAGGAGGGAGTTGTACTCCTCCTGCATGGCAGATTACCAAAATGGATTTCCAGGAGCCTCACCATAATACTTTGGATCTGAATACTAAACCAAGAAAAGATTCCTGAAGGGAAATGGTTCAGTGGTAGTGAGTGCAAAAGGAGGCTCCTCAAAATCAGATCGAGTCCTCCTAGTATCAGTTGGATCGCCAACGAGATCCCCTGCATCTTGAAGAGTATTTTGTGCCCACTTGGGCCTCTGCTCTGTCTCTTTAATTGCATCTGGATGCTCCAACTCTGCATCTAACTGTACTAACTCTGAATCTGAATCGTCTAAGTCCTCTGAATCAAAACTCTCATCCGAAGATGAGTCATCATGTGCATGCTCATCATCTCGGGTAGGTGGAAGAATGAAGGTGTCTGCATGCGGCTACTGAGGTGAATGCAAGACACTCTCCTCGAATTGGACACTTTGCTCAATGATGAGTCAATCCAAGGAAAGATAAATAATCCTATATCCCTTCACACCATCTGGGTAGCCAACAAAAATTCACTCAGTTCTCTATGGATTAAATGCCTTCCTTTTTTTAGAGGGAATCTGGGCCCATGCACGTGAACCAAAAATGTGAAAGTGGGTCACTTCCGGTTTGAGGCCTCTCCAAGCCTCGTAGGGGGTCTTATCCTTGAAAGATCTATGGGGATATCTGTTTTGGATGTATTTTTCACAATTAAGTGCTTCGGCCCATAGTCTCTGTGGTAGTGACTTTGCATGCAGCATGCAAGATGTCATCTCCTTTAGAGATCTGTTTTCCCACTCAGCAACTTCGTTTTGCTGCTGAGTATAGAGAACCATGTGTTTCAACTAAATCCCTACCTCATGGAAAATATTTTGGATCTCATGATTCACATACTCTCCCTCATTATCAGTTCGGATGAATTTTATCTTCTTTATGGACTATGTCTCAACCAGGGATTTGAAATCTTTGAGGTGTTGAAAGACCTCGGATTTTTTCCTGAGAAAGTAGATCCAAGTAAAACGTGAGAAATAATCAACAAAAATGAGAACAAACCTGGCTTTGATGATGGATGTATGCTGAAAAGGACCCATAAAGTCATTGTGTATCAGATCTAAAGGTGCGGAAGCTCGCTGAGACTTTCCTTTGTTGGATTTTTCTTGAGGGTGTTTTCTGAGAACACATCCCTCACACACTCCTTTGGAGAAATGGATGTCTGGTAGACCATCAATAAATATGTGCTTGATAATTTTTTGCATGTATCTGAAATTCAAATGTCCAAATCTTTCATGCCATATCCTACTATTTTCATCAGCATGAGTAAGCAGTACAACAAAATGAGGTTCAATGAATTTAGAAAAAGTATACAATCTAGACTGTTGATTTACCTCACCGATAGAAACCCTAGAGTTGGTTTGCATGTCATAGATTTCCATGGAATTTGGTGTGAATATGAATTTATTTACGGTGTCAAAATTCGTCATCTGATACATGGAGAGAAGGTTGACAGAAATTTTTGGAATGTGCAACACATTCTCGAAGCTTCTATTGGTGAGTTCAATTCTTCCTTTGCTGGTGACTTCAACAGAAGAGTTGTTCCCCATTAGAATAGGAATACTTTGCATGCATCCAAAGAATAATATACTTCTTTTGATTCATCCATGTGATGTGATGCTCCTGATTCGACGATCCAAACATCATGAGAGGAGTTGATGGAAATCAAGGCATGGCTAGAATTTCCTTTCTCGGAATTCAGATCTTCTAGCTTCTTCTTCTTGGCACCCTCGGGGATGCGATCTCCAAGGTTGTTTTTCTGAAGTATTTGATACATTATATCTATTTGTGTTTCCCTGCATGTGGATTCTGGATGGAATCCTTTGTGACAGTATGAGAATTTCTCCCCTTTTATTCCCTTTTCCCCTTTGGACCCAGAGGCATCGTTGAAGGGTTTTGTGTACCCTTCCTTCTTCGGATCTGCATGAGCTTTCCATTTATATTTATATTTAGATTTCTTATATATGTGGCTACCATCATGCACAGTGAGTGCATGCGCCCTTGGGCCTTTGATTGTGCCCATGTTGATGAGCTTGGTTTTCTCTTGTGTTATGGATTCGAAAAAGTCCTCAAGAGAAGGCATCTTCCAGGTGGCTCTAGAGGTGAATCTGACAGTATGGAATGTGGATACGAATACATAGAATTTAGGACTAAGCTTAGAGAGAATGGTGAGAACCATTTGTTTCTCCTCCTTCGATTTATCAACCCTGCAAACTTTGAGTTGCGACAGTAAATCCTTGAATTTTGTAAAGAAATATTGGATGTTCTCGAATCTTTTTGGATCTAGTGTGAGAAGATCCACCTCCAGTATGTGTCCCCTCATCTCATCCTGTTTTCCAAACATCCCTTCCAAGGTGGTACGGGCTTCATTGGGAGTCTTAAAGGAAGATATATGAAAAAGGAGATCAGGAGAAATAAGACTGCAAATTGTTTCGAGTGCCTCATCCATGCGATTTAAGTACTGGATTTTTCTATGGATGATGTCGGTTCCGTTATGTATTCAAGGTTAACCTGTAAAACCCTCTAGTTTGGAGATGTATGGTTATTTTCTCCTTCCATGAAAAATAGTTCTAAGGTGTAAGAATGAATTCTTTTTGGAAATCCATCTTTCAACTGTCTTCAATCTTTTGTACCTGCAAAAAATTTTGGTGTAAATTTTTCTTAGCAGTCTGTCGGATCTGATACCATGTAAATGTTTTGAACCTGCATAGAATAGATCTAGCTAAAAAAAAATACACACATTTGCAGAGATAATTTGAGAAAGAAGAAGGAGAGAAAGAATGAAAGAATTCTCATTAACCGTTTGAATAATGAATAATTTACACATGATATACTTTTATAACTCAATGAGTGCACACTGGAGGAGAACCAATGCACCATAGCAGTGGTATAGAGTGATCTAGAAATACACCAGCAGTTACGGGAGTAAACTGCCACCTAGTCTAGTCTCTCAGGAAGTTACGGGAGTGAACTGCCACTTAGTTGAGTTAACTAGTCAACTAGTCTTCAGTTAACTGATTGAACAGAGAGTAGTGAGGAGTTAACTTAGGGAATCAAGGGTAATGCACCAGTCTGGTGATGATACCAAGGCAAGGTCGAATTATCATGGTGCTTATCCCCATGTTTCATGGTGACAAAACCAATGCAGCATCTAAACTCAACTCAACTAGTTAAACGGAAGTGTCAACTGAAAGAGAATATTCTCCAGGTGGAATATATAGGAGATTGGATAATGACTAATTATGACTAATAAATAAGGAAAAACCTTAGGAAAAATAAATCGTAGGTGTGTGTGTGAAGTAACTCCAACACAAAGGATGTGGGTGAAAAAAAATTTGAGCTTAGCATTCCCCCCTTCCTTGGTTGCACCCAGTTTTTAATGTGGAACTCCTTCAACCATACTTTCCACCATTATTGGATACCTCAGAGATAGCATAACAGTTGTAACCGACAGATATCAATCCTAATTGTATGGAATAGGAATCCACTGATCATATTTTGGACACACTGGTCAAGGGTACTCGCCAATAGAAGCTTCAAGTTTATCATGTTGTCAAAGCAGTGCAGCTTCTGCACCAAGGCAAGTGGCTCACCTAGGGCCAAATTCAGCAGAAATTTTCTCATTTGATGGGGGAACTCAATGCAATGGAGACCATTTATTCCTAAGGGGGTAGGATTGATCCAGGTTAATATCGGTGGCCACCCACCTCTTCCAATTGGCTCACATACATTTTTCATCCTAGCAATTTATTTCTAGCTTTTGGGGTCCTAAACTTTTGGAGCCGTTTTGAGGCCCTACACAACATTTTTTGGGCTCGCCATAGTCATACTACAAACAAAATTAGAGTTTGATTGGAAATGTGCATTACTTGAATAGACCTTTCCAATGGGCTATTATGTGCCTAAAATGGAGATCGTATGCAAACATTACGACCCCGAGAAGTTGATGTACCAACTTACCCCATCGAGGCCCACATGAATTTTGGATTTTCATATCCTAGGGTTATGTTTTTGGGTGTCTATGGTTTTATGATTAATTCTTTATGCTAAAAATGCCTAGAGGCCTCATTGTAATGTGCTCAAGCGAATGTGCATAGCCACCACATCTCTTCTCAGAGATTAGCTAACACCATTCGAGCAAGATTGTTTCATTCTACATTTTACAGTTTCAACAGATTTCTTTATTGAATATAAGTTAAGTTTCATTGTATCTCTATTATTTTTCTCTATATATCTATGTTAATGTTATAGATCTGTGTTTCATTTTGTTCTGCTCATAAATCCAGATCAAATATGCTACTGAATAGAGAATTTGGAGTATTTCAATGATGAAATGAATTAGAAAATGGATTGGTGATGGAATTTCCATTTATTAACCAAAACATAACAGTCAATGAAAAATGATTCCATAAACCATAGACATATATTTTTACCCAAGAAACCTAAAGGGGAAAACTAGCTTCGAATGGTTTCTCAGTGCTCTTATTCCAACAATCCCTAGTTATAATGCAACTAATAGCTCTCTATGCATCCTCCTCTCCTTGGACAAAAGACCCTTTGAGAATGAAAGTGAAAAAATAAAAAGGGAAAGATGGGGTAATCAGAAGGCCAACAAGCATGACCTTTAAATTCCCATTTCTTGTTCTTTTCTCTCCTATTATTATTTTTTTGTTCCATTTAATTCTCTTTTTTGTTCTCTTTTGTCTCATTTGCTTTTACATTAGCATTGTCTTTAGTAGTTTATCTAACCTTCATTAATTTCCTACTTACACTTGCAAATACTGAGTCTTACAACCATTCACTTGTTTGGATCCATTTCATATCAGAGTGGCAGCCTACCAGCACAACATGTGGCTCATACAACCACAAGATAGGGTAATTCACTACATTTAGGTTTAGGGATAAACAATATGCAACATACGACCTTCTAGGATCAATATTTGGCAATGTACGACACTCAATTCATCACTCAAGCATTTTGAGAGGAAGTTGTAGAGATGTTGCAACAACAAGTGATTGTAAAAGAGGAGTGGTTGAAGTCCAAGATGAACAAAGTGAGTATATGCTTGAGCAATAAGATTTAGTGGTGTATTATAAAACCATGGTGATGTTGCAGAAGAGCTCAAGGAGGTAGCAATCACCATTTTGGATGGTAGAAACATCCATTTGTTTCCCTCATTCATGCTTCTACAAGCATGTTAGAGAAATGGTTTGTAATCCACTCATTGTTCTACTACCTTTTCTTCAACCATAATGGTCCTTTCTTTGACCCCTCCTCCCTTGACAAACGTTATCTTATTGGTCTTATCTTGAGCCAAACTTTTAACAGGTGATCTAATTTCACTCACTTCCTCTTTTCCACCAAAAACCCAATTCTTAATCCTTAAACCTTTGTTCAAATACAATGGAGTTTACAATCCCTTGGCTTCTCTTGCCTAACCCTTGGCCATATTAGATTATACGTCTCAATAAATTAGAACTAATGCTTCTAGTATGTTTCTCAAAATTACCAAATATCTCTTATGAAATAGATTGAGAAATGTTCTTAGAATATAAGCTTACCATACTTGTCTCTAGAATGGTGTTGGTTTCTACAGGGGAAATGGAAATTTCTTTTGCATCCTTGGTCCCATGGACAACTACCTATAGCTTAGGAAATTCCCGTTTCAATTCCAATTCTTGGTACAACTAAGTGAGCCTCTATCCTTTCTCCTTCAAGTGTCGATTCTTCTTTTGGATATGCACATTAATGGCCCTTAAGTCTTCCAACCTCTAGTGCTTTACCCATGTTGAGTATTAATTTGTCTTCAAAGTGATGGGATCTTCTTCAAGGTCAAGGATTCAACCACTCTAATACCAATATGATCCATAAACAATGGGCCTATGGCCTATCCATCTCATCAACAAATATTCTCTACAAAATTAAAATAATTGATTCTCTTCTATGCACATTAATCGGCATGGATGGATATCCCTATTCTAATTGGTATTCAAGATTGATTTTTAATATTTGTAGTTCCAATTCCAAAGCTCACTCATTGGAAAACAAATCCAGTATGCGTCTATGATCCTCCAATGCCAAATACACAATGCACTTTGCATTTTACAAATACGTTGAAATGATGATTTTTCAATTGTTGTTCATTAACCGGAATGAATGGCTCTATTTCATATAAGTTTTCAAGCTTTGGTTACTTGCTTGTGGTGCCAATTCTTCACCAAGGATTCAATTCCACACAACCATTCTATTATCTCAACAATAAAACATACTCTGCACATTTAAATTGTCCAAACCAACAATACATTAAAAATATGACTATTCAATGATATACATTCATGCTTGCACATGTGGATCGTGTAAGTTATAGATTACAAAAGATTTATATATGGCAGCATTGTGGCCTCAAGATATATCATATACAAATCCAAGGGCACTCTAATTCTTATTGTCAATACAACAACACACTTCAGGTTAACTTTAAATGTGCAAACACAATGCTTCGATGAACTAATCCTCTAGCCACTGACAAGATATATATCTATATGTTCAAGCAATGTTCTAAAAACAAACACTATTTCTCTTCACTATCACTATAATCCATGATGCAAATGTATGTATCCATGTGTTTGGGAACTGTTTGTAGGTAATTAGCATTGGGCATCACTATATATGCATTCAAACAACATTCAATCGATGCTCATTTTTATACTAGAAATAATGGTAAACAAATTACAATGCCAACCTAGGATATTCCAACAACTTGCACAAGAAATAGATCAAACCTAGCAATCAAAAAAACACTAAATTGGTTCTGGGTCATCAATTAAAGATAAAATTGGGTTTTGGAACGTGGATAGATGTCAACACTTTGTATGAAAAGTGTGGGCATATATTCTAATAGTTAGCCATCAAATTGATCTTAGTGTTATAATTATCATTCACCAACCTAGTAAATTGACAAAATGCAAAGGTTGTACTAGTAGGGGGCAATTTAATCAACCCAATCACACAAAAACTAAATAAATTATGAATAAATGTATTTACCCTAGAAATGGAAATGGGAAAAAACAACATTTGATGGCTTTTATTCATGCTCAATAATTTTTACAAATGAGAGCTATACACTCTCAATCAAAGATTTTGTGTATTCTTACTAGTAGTGTTATGCAAAATGTTTTGTCTCGGAAACCATATTTTATCTACATGGACAGGCTCAAGATCCTATTTGTTCTCTAATCATTGAGTATATCCCTTAATTTCCAAGTCCTCGTCCTTTTTTTATTGTGTCCTTCTTCACAACCTTCATTTTTCTCCATCTCTCTTGGGTTGTTCATTCATCCTTCAAGGTCTCATTTATTATAATGTTTCCTTGGAATGTCAACCATCAAGTGATTTGTTTCATATCCTTGTGACCTTTGGCCTTTGAGCTTCAAGTTATTTGATAGTAGACCATTGACTTCAAAATTTTCCAAGAATCATCCTCTTTACTAAGTTTGGAAGACTTATTATGAATCAATTTTGGATCATTATACAACACAATATACAAATTGATTGCAAAAATGATAGCCAACAAAGTAAAAAAGGTATTCTTAGAGCCCATTTATCAAGAATAGTTGGGATTTCTACATAACATGCAAATTCATGACATTGTGAGAGAGTATTAAAAAGGATTTCAATCCATCTAAAGAAAAAATACGTTGGCCACGGAACTCAAATTAGACCTATCTAAGGCATATGACAGAGAAATTTGACTTATCTTAGATTAATGTTTAACACATATTGGAATGAATCTTTAGATGGTAAAGTGCATAATGGGTTGCATGTCTTCAGTTTAATTTTCTCTTTTAATGAATGGATCAACATCCAAATCCTTCCCTTAAGGTACTTAATATAGGTTTTTCCTATATATCTCTTTTTTCTCTCTAGTTATAGATCTTGGAAAATTGGTTTTCATTGATGTCAACCCTAGAAGAAGTTCAGAAGCCCCGCAGATTGGTTGAATAAAAAGAGCATGAAGGAAATTGCAAATTCATGTATAATATCCATGGATTGATAGCCCTTGTCAAGTCGTTTCCAATAATAGGTGGAATTCCATGTGTCTCCTCACGGTTGAGGAGATATGCCTTCTTGAAGATGACAATGTGAATTGAAAAAAAAGAAATTACAGGTCGGGCTAAAGTCAATTAAAGAAAAGTGTTGCTAAATAAGAAGTGATATGTCAGATCTGAATTCAAAAAAGGAATTTATTGGAAAGGTATAAATACACATGGAAGAACCTCTCATTTGAATCATCCAAGCTAATAATCTCTAAGAAAAATTTCAGTAGCGAAGTAGCAGGAGAACTCAGAGCTACAGGTACAAGGAAGATCGAAATTATGGGTGCGAGGAGGTTTTTATGAAAAGATCTAATTTAGCAGTCCCTCATTGGTTGAATCAGGAGTGTCCCACGAGGCCCTCATGGGTAGACCTAGCCTCTTCACACAAGGCCCCGCCATTTGCCCAGTATCTGTCACGCAATTATTTCAATGATCAAAGTTTGCAACCATTTGGATCAGAATTCGCAACTACAATTGTACCCAAAATTTGACGGCTAATTTGTTAGAAATTCGACAGTTACGCATCTAAAATTCAATGGAATTCATTGTTTTTAAGAATCAGTGGGACGTGATCGGTTAGTCGAAACATAATAGCAGAAGTCGGTTATCCAACTTCCACATCCGTCAAATCATTCTACCCCATAGGGGTTGGATATATAACTCCATAAGGGCATCGGACGTAAACTTCATGTAGTCGGACCATTCTGTCCATTGGGTCGTCGAATATCTGACTCCATAGGGAGTCAGACCTATGGAATTGTCATTGGATGTAAGCTTCATGGGGTCGGATATCCGACAACACTACATTGTTTAAAAAAAAAAAATTAAAAACAAATTTGGACTCCCCACGGATTTCTATCAGGTCTCTCATCATCATTTGCACCATTCACTATGTAACTACTAAGGTATGTAACTACATTAGTAAGACTTGAATGATGTCAAGATGAGGAAACGATATGAAAATGAAGGACACACAAATGATAAAAAGAGATGGAAGGAAAGTAGTTCCTAGCAATCATGAGCTAATGGAGTCATAAGTCATTGGATAAATGAGAGAGTGTGTCACAAACAACTACTTTGAAGCAGGTCATATGATAGAAGGGTATTTTTACCATCTTCTACAAATTAGTAAATAAAGTAACTATTTGATACATTCATATTTAAGTTATGCACTTAAGGTAGAAAGGTCATAATTTGATACGTTTGAACCTTAAGTATTTGTTATAAATATGTTGTAGAAAACTAGTCTTGGGGGCTAAGATTGCCACTCATAAATAAAATTATAAAGGTGTTGTTTTATGAATGTAATGTTCTTCCAAATATGCAACTTAGTTGATAGAAAAAAGGAGGGCACTGACATAAATAAAACAACAAATATAGAAAAAGGGAGAGCCTCCTCAAAGTGCTTTACTCCTAGATGATTAAATTCATTACTAAGATTTTATAAAAGAAAGAAAATAACAAAAATCTACAACAAGATGAACAACAAATTGAAAGGAATAAATAAATCGTCCATCAAAGTGGATCAATACCTCAATCTTCCATTAATTTTCAAGAATGGTTTTTCAAAGGAGTTCCATCAAGCTTCAATTCCTAAGTTTGATACTTCATTACTTCTCTAACTCCTAAATCTCCAAGTGCCAAATCCCTCATGAAAAGGAGAGAATATCCTCTTTATATAGAGGGAAATTCATCTTTGTTACAATAAAATACAATATTTGCTAACTAACTCCATGACAATTCAAATAATAATAAAATAATGTAGTATTTAAGAAACATCCTCTAAAAATGGCACATGAAGGTGAGGTGCCACCTATAAATGAGTGGTTTACCATGTCAAGTGCTCCATCAAATAGTAAAATAATGCCTCAATAGTGCACCCTCTGCAAAGATGCTTGCATACAAATACAATAAAATATTCTTTACATGAAGATTTATCCATATCCCAAAATAGAAAGTGGTCCATAAGATGCATTATCAAGTGTGAAAGATATTGACTAGATGAATGCTCTAGAAGAAAGTCTTGGTCAAGTCTCCAACAAGGAGAAGTGAGACTCCCCCAACCAAAGACCTACATCAAATAATATGCTTCCATGAATATAAAGGGCTCCATAAAGGTGAATCCCCCCAATTCATTTCAATAGCGCCAAGGAGCCAACATCAAATTTCCATTGATGTGATGAATATCACAAAGTGGAACCTTTTAAAATATGAGGTGTAACATATTTGTTGGCAATATGGAAATACAAGTTGGCATTGATGGCATTGGCACTGATGTCAAAAAGATGAGAGACATTGATGTTCATTGGCATTGACAAAATAACAATGTGCATTAAGCCACTCTGTTACTACAGTACAACAAGCCCTATCATGGACAAAGCAAGATGTATGTGGCACAAAAGAACATGAAAGAAGATAGATTACAATGACAAGATCCAAGGTTTTTCAAATAGGAAAAGATAGTGATCAGTATTGCTACATGATCATAGTGAGGAATATTAACAAAACACTATGCAGACAAGCAGCTAGTCACCATATTCTATGCTCCAAATTACTGTGGGAAATTTGACTATTTTGGGGCTACATGTAAATAGTTATTGCACAGTAAATCCAAGAAGAAATACAACAAATACAAGAAGAAATACAACAAAATAAATACACGAAGCAATACAACAAAAGAAATACAAGAAGAAATACAACAAATGCAATGCTAACTCCAAGAAGCAATACAACATAATCAAGCAATCTGTTGATGTTATTGCACAGTCAAGCAATTGTGAGAAAGAAACACGGAGTTATAAAGCACCTTTGACAAAAAAGGAAGAATAAGGATTGTGAATAATCCATGATTGATTCAACTGCACCAAACATGCATTGGATCGAGAAAAAGAAGAGAAATTGGATTAATTCCATCCCTTATGCCTCTTTTAAAAGACACCAATTCTTGTCATACGCACCTTGTCATATTTTTTGTTAAGATTCTCCAAAAGTTTATGGATTACAACAATCTAGCAATCACTATGTCCAGAGATCTTGGAGGTCTAAACAATACATTCAAGAGGCTAAAATTAGAGGTAACTAGAGTGGTAGAGTTCTGAGAAGGAAGCAACATTGCAACTTCAACTTATGATGATGATAAAGGAAATTTTGTATTCAGGATGGAAGAGGAATCAATATTTTTAGTAAGGATGAATATGAATTGAAGGAAGGCAGGAAGATGCCCACAAATTTCTAATATATGTGATTGGAGCGTACAAACACGTGTGTAAGACAGAACCAAGTGAAGTGCATGTGTTGTGGAGGTGAGTCAAACAATAAGGAAGGTATTATGGACCTCAGCCTTCAATTAACAAACATTGTAACATCCTTGGAAAAGGTTCTCTCTTGTTATTTTGCATCACAACTACTGGATGATGGGGATGATGTTTATAGATGCGAAAATTGCAACAACTTAGCGCTAGCCTAAAAACAATTGTCAATTCTCAAACCTCCCAACGTTCTGGTCATTCAACTCAACAAATTTGCTATGGATGCCTATGGCTCTGGGATTAAAATAAATTGGAATATTATCTTTAAACAATCCTTGGTACTAAATAATTTTTAATGATTCATTGATAGTTCATGTAGCCCTTCAATTTATTATAAATCGTATCACACAGAGAAAAATGGAAGTAGAGAGGTGTTGGACAATTGAGAGGGGGGGGGG
>JASDQU010739981.1:7547-23218 GCA_032191745.1 Picea mariana
AATAAACACATCGATGGCTGCTAGATGGACAAGGACTAGATTTATAGGGGGCTATGATTCCACAAGAGAGGGGGATGAGGGGCTAAGTGTTTATTCATATTTTAATTACCCCTTTTTTATAAGGAAGGGGACCGATTATGTGAGCTTCTTGGGGAAGGCCAGGAGGTTCTTGATTCCCTTGAGAGATACTTAAACCCATCCCTGGTCTGATTATGGGGTTGGTCGATGGTCGTGGTTCATTGGTCATTGGAATAATGGCTTGTTCATTGATTTATTGTATGTTCCATCGTTTCCCTCATGCACGTTCATGCACTCACTTATCCATTCATTGATCCAACTGTCATCCACGTCTTGGCTTGGGGAAGGGAACCGAACTGCTGAAGAATTAGCCACAGGATAGTTGGTTGTAATGGTCGCTGGTGAAATCCAACCATGACTTGGGGCCTACAATATGTCTAATATGCATTGGCCTGTCCTCTATTTCGCTCACAACTGTGAGTCTTGAGAGTTCCATCTTGGATTTTTCGAACCAGCTATGCTGGAGGTCCCAAAATAAAAGGAGAGAGACTGACTGAGAGACTGCGTGGCAGAGAAGGGTGGAGGTCCATTCTCTTGGGTGGTATAGGTTGGGTACAAGAGAGTTGGGTACTTGGATTATTGTGGGTGTTGGAAAACCTGTGAGATCTTGAGAGTTGACTGGTTTGGGAACCCAAGTACACTCTGGAACCATCCTTGTGGATTCATATCCCTGGCTTGGGGGTAACACTACTGTTGAGATTTGGACCAGTGGTGTCTATGGTTGGGTGGAACGTCCTCGGTATGTAACTAGTTGGTGTTTCCTTTTTATAAAGATAAGTGCTCTTTGTTATGGGATCATTTACATGTATATGAATTTATTTGCGTTGTATATTTAATTATCGTTTAATTGAATCTTTAGACTATGAATGCTTGTTGACTACTGTTGTGCATGTCGTTAAAGTATTTTCTTTTATGCATCCTTAAATTTTAAAAATGTATCGTAAGAGAAAGAAGTCCAAGGGCGGGCTTGAAGGTAGCATGCCTCGGCCTATGGGTGGCTGGGGATGTTATAGAAAACCCAAGACCTTGAGATCTCATACCAAATGTTAAGAACCAAATATCAAGATAGCATAGAAAATCCTCAGAATAAGTACTCAACACCTTGAAAAAGAGAGAGTTTCATATAATAAGCCTCTTCAAGAGGGAAACCTCCTTATACACCACATAAATTTCAAAATACCAAATGATTCCAAATGAAAATTTCTCCTTGGTATATATAGGAGACTAGGAGGTACACTTACAACTAATGGACCCAAGCCAACATAAATAAAATAACATTACTAAGGTAATATTCCCCAATTAAGGGGTAATGTGCCACTATTTAGAGATTAACAAATGTTTTTTGGAATCCATGACAAGTGTACAATGTGTTAGATTACTGAGAGGGGGGGTGAATTAGTAATAGAGCAATAACAATCCTTTTTCACCATAAAATCCAAGTGTTATATCAATGTAGAATTATCATCCAATAGTTGCAGAGTAAATAAACAATGAAAAAATGAGAAATCACACACATACACAGTACATCAGTGTTTTACATGGAAACCCAAAGAGGGAGAAAACCATAGAATGATTTTTCTTATATGTCTTTAAGAATTACATTCATTGGAAGCACCAACTTCCTTTTTTTTCCAGATGCAACTGGAAAGAGGCTCCAACCCCCTAGTTTCTAACCATACTATTAACAATTGTCTCTAACCATGTACCAAGTATGTACCAATCATGCATCAACTACTCATCTACTATGACTCATCAAGATGTACCAACATCATCAACTATACACCTCATGTATGTGCCAACTCATCAACTACTTGTCTCAACCATGTACCCAACATGTACCTCAACCAAAAATCTCTCATCAATTTCATCATCCAAATCTGATTTGTAACTTTGTAATAGACCTGGTGTATATTATCACATATCTTCAAACCTTCCTTAACTTTAACAATAAGAGACTAACATCATCAAACTTTACTTTAGTCTCACAGGACTAGTTTTGGATTAGTCAACAACCCTAATTTGAAATAATCATAACTATGTACCTGTAATGAATAAATATACAAAAACAATACATAATGTTCTTCAGTCTGTTTTATGCAATTTCTCCTGGTTTCACTACTTGGAACCTCTCAGAAAATGAGTTATAGAAAAAATGGCATACCTTGTGGAATTCTGGCTTATTCTAGAGAGAGAACAAATAGAGCGTGCCCCGCACGGAATATTTTTTGTATGGATCTGAAAATTGTACACATAATACTACAGACTATAATCTAACCAAAAAAATTGGCCTTACTAAATTTGGATATGTTATGAATAAGTTATGCCATTTTTACTTGAAACACCTGTTTTAGACTAGTTTTAGGACTAGCCACAAACCCTATTTTCCACGGAGTGTAACTCCAAAAATACAATGAACCACAAGCTGAAATTCATACCACAACNATACACCTCATGTATGTGCCAACTCATCAACTACTTGTCTCAACCATGTACCCAACATGTACCTCAACCAAAAATCTCTCATCAATTTCATCATCCAAATCTGATTTGTAACTTTGTAATAGACCTGGTGTATATTATCACATATCTTCAAACCTTCCTTAACTTTAACAACAAGAGACTAACATTTTCATCAAACTTTACTTTAGTCTCACATGACTAGTTTTGGAATAGTCAACAACCCTAATTTGAAATAATCATAACTATGTACCTGTAATGAATAAATATACAAAAACAATACATAATGTTCTTCAGTCTGTTTTATGCAATTTCTCCAGGTTTCACTACTTGGAACCTCTCAGAAAATGAGTTATAGAAAAAATGGCATACCTTGTGGAATTCTGGCTTATTCTAGAGAGATAACACATAGAGCATGCCCCACACGGAATAATTTTTGTATGGATCTGAAAATTTTACACATAATACTACAGACTGTAATCTAACCAAAAAATTGGCCTTACTAAATTTGGATATGTTATGAATAAGTTATGACATTTTTACCTGAAACACTTGTTTTAGACTAGTTTTAGGACTAGCCACAAACCCTATTTTCCATGGAGTGTAACTCCAAAAATACAATGAACCACAAGCTGAAATTTATACCACAACTACTTGGATATGTTTCCTCAATGGCCTCCCAATTTCACGGTCTGAATCATTCTAGAAAAAAACATTTATTGAAAAAATGGTGAGATGACCTGTAAATAACATACCTTAGAAAACATCATCAAATGAATTTATCTTCCCTTGAATTTTGGCCTTCTTTACTTCACCTTCCCTCTGAAATTTGGGTTAGATATCCTTTGGTTACCTTAGTCACATGTAGATATTCAATATTCTCAAGTGTGATTAAAATGAGAGAGCCTTGCCTCTTATTTATTCTTTCATGTAGCTTCCTCAAGGGGTTACCTTTTAACCATCTTAACCCAATTTCATTATTTTAGAGCTAACCCACTTCTAACCAATTTCCATAATTAGAAAGTTCTACATTTAATTTATTATTTAAATAATCCTCCTTGAATTTGTCACTTCACTTTATTATTTAAATAATCTTCTTTGACTTTGTCACTTCACTTTGTTATTTAAATAATCTTCTTTGACTTTGTTATTTCACTTTATTATTTAAATAATCCTCTTTGACTTTGTCACTTCACATTATTACTTAAATAATCTTTTTTGACTTTGTCACTTCACTTTATTATTTAAATAATTTATTCTTTGCAGACACTTTGACTTCTTTGACCTTTTGGGGCTTCAAGCCAACATATGAAGGTCCTCCAAATTCGTAAGGGAATAACTCTCAAACTGTGAGGAGTTATGTGACATTCCAAATACCACCAGAAATGGCATGACATGTAATATCCATATAGAATGTCTTACTTGCAAATATATCAAAATGCATACCATTATACATCAAACAAACTTGGGTCTATTACCCAAACCTGAGTTCTCCAACTTCACATGGCCATAACTCTCTAACTGTGAGGAGTTATGTGATGTTCCACATACCACCGGAAATGGCATGACATGTGCTACCCATATATAATAGTATTACCTTCAAATATATTAAAACTCATACCATTATACATCAAACAAACTTGGGTCCATTACCCAAACCTTTGTGCTACCAAAATTCTCTACCAGACTTTCTCCAAGGGTTGACATCAATCACTAAGGGTTGAAATCAATCTACAATATCACTCTCCAATGGTTGACATAAATGACAACCAATAATCCATACCAACTGTCCATCAACCTAAGCCAACTGTCTGACATTCTCCCCCTTTGGCATTGATGGAAACACCAGCATTGATGGAAACACTTAGTCATGATAACATCGATGCTTATACTCCTCATCAATGTTTCTATCTCTCCCCCTTTGACATTAATGGAAAAGGGTATCTCCCTTTGGGGCTGCTCCCCTTGACTGAACTCTCCTTGGGCTTCTCCCCCTATCTACATGCCTCTGTTCTCCCTCTCCAAGCATTTCTATCCTGCATTTGATAAATCTCTTCCCCTTTGTCATCAATGGCAAAGGTATATTTCCATCCGGGGATGCTCCCCCTAACTGAATTGTCATTGGGGATACTCTCCCTGACTGAAATCTTCCTGAAACTGATCTCCCAACATGAATTATCCTATATATGGTGCTTCCTCATGTACATTTAAGACATATAAGATAAGCATTCAAAATCATTCATTTTGGAGTATAAATTACTCCTAGTCTCTGGCAAAGATACTCAAAGGATTCCTGCGGAAGATATTTTGTAAAGATGTCTGCCACTTGTTCTTTTGTGCCCACATATTCAACTATGATGTTCTTCTCTGAAATTTTTTCCCGTAGAAAGTGATACTTGATTGGAATGTGCTTCGTATTGGAGTGCATCACTAGGTTATTTGAGATACTAATGGTTCTTGTATTATCACAATAGATTGGAATGGGATCATCATACTCAACCTATATATCTTTCAGAGTTTGTTTCATCCATAGAACCTGTGTACAACATGATGCTGCTGCAATATACTCTGCCTAAGATGTAGATAAGGGTATTGATGATTGTTTCTTTCTTAACCATGATACTAAACACTCACCCAAGTAGAAGGTTGCTCCATTGGTGCTTCGTCGGTCATCAATGCAACTTGCCCAATCTTCATCTGTGTAGGCAATTAGTGATAGATCCTTTCCTTTTGGATACCATAATCCAAACTCTTCTATTCTTTTGAGATATCTGAAAATCCTCTTCATTGCTAATATGTGTGATTCCTTTGGTGATACTTGAAATCATGCCACCTGTCCAACTGCCTAAATTACATCTAGTTTGGATGATTTCACATATAGTAAGATACCAATCATTGACCTGTATTTCCTCTGGTCTATAGACTTTGAATCATCATCTTTTCTCGACTTGTAATTGGTTTGCATAGGAGTGGTAACTAGTTTGCAATCTTCCATTCCGAACCTCTTTATCATTTCTATGATATACTTAGTTTGAGAAATAAAAATTCCTTGGTTTCTTTGAAATATCTTGATGTAGAGGTTGTTTTCTGCACTTCCTTTCCATAGTTTGTAGGGAGTTTTGTCATTGTTTTTTCTAAGCATTACACTGTTTTGAATGTGAAAACCTGTATGCACTGCATGTGTCTAAAAAATATCTGTCAATTTGGAATCCATTAGCATTGTATGAGTCATTTTCTGTGTAATTATCATCCATTATGATAATATTCCTTTGTCTTTGAACCACTCTCTAAACAAATCTATGAATCCATGCTCTCCTCCACTTTCATATATCTGTCCAAACCTACTAAGTATTCTTACAAATCCATCTTTGTCCATACTTTCCAAGACTCTACTTGCGCAACTGTCCATAATGTTGACCCATTTACCACTACACTATCTTGAAGTCTTGATTAATCTATCAAACTCTACTTCTAGTAATTGAATGCTCTTGATCTATCTTCTCAAACTCCGCAAGCTTCTCGAAGGATGGTTCTTTGGTCTGTCACAGCTATTGCATAGACTCCCCCTGTCTAATATTAATATTACCCAGGAGTCTCTAAGTCAGATGGATCAAAACAATTCCTTCTCTTATGTGTATTCATCATCTCTCTGAGCTCTGACTTATTTATTTCTGTCTATGGATTCATCTTTCACTATAATACCTGAAAGTACAATCTCTTGAACCTGTTCCTTATTTACTTTTCCTTCTTTTCTTTCATTTATTTTCCAAACCTTTCTATATCTGACATCCTTCTTTTTCTCTGTAGATTTTTCTTCATCTCATTTTATTGCCAATCTTGCGATCTCTGGGACCTGGTCTTTGTTCACCCGTTCTTCCTGTTTTCGTATCCATACTTTCTTATATCTGATATCAATGTTCTCTTTCATGGAAGTATCGATCATGATTCTACAATCACGAGCTATGTGTCCATAGTTATGACATTTGTAACATTCAATGTTACGTGGGGCCACATAGGCATTTCTTTCTTGAACATTTATTTTATAATCACTGCAATCTGCAACCTTATGTCCAAAGTTAGTACAATAAAAACAATGACCATAAAAGAAATTTGCATACCTAGGAGTGAATGATCTTATTTGTGGTGTAGTCCTTCTGAATTTATTCCTTGACTGATCATGATCATGATTGAAGCTTTTTTGTGGCTTGAACATGGATAGCCTTCTTGAATATGTATCTTTATGAGTTTTCTTAGATTCCAATTGACCATGATTCCTTCCTTTGAGTACTTCTACATAACTCTTTCTATTTTCTTCTTTCTTCTTTCTAGCAACGTAGAGTGCTTCTCTTCATTCTCTATAATTGATGTGGATGTTTCTATCTCTTCAATGTTCTTGTTGATCTTGATGATTTTGACTGTTTTTTTTTTTTTTTGTAAATAAAAGTGGAGCCTTATATTACTTCCAACTGAAAGCTTACAAAAAATATTTGTAGCCTATATGCATACAAAAAGATGTCTACAGCTGAAGGTAGAATTGATTACATTTTTCCTAGAGTCCAAATTCTCGAGACCTTCGGATCAGATCAATGGTCCAGATTTCATTGGGGTCAGTGGTCCATATCTTCTCTCATGTTTCATGATTTCGCGTATCACAACTTCTCGACTTGGGCAGACAACTCCCTTCATTATTCAAACGCCAGATTGCCGAGTTCCTGAAATATTCTTGCGATAGATCATCGGTCCATATTTCGTTGGGATCAACGGTCCCAATCCTCTCAGGACACCTGATAGCCGAGTTCCCGAAATCGTTTCGTGTTAGATCGATGGTCTAGATTTCCTCGGCGTCAGCGGTACCGATCCTCTCGCGCCTTTCATGATTTCATGTTTCACGACTTTGCAACTTGGGCTTGAAGCTTCCTCCATTCTTCAGACGCCCAATTACCGAGTTCCCAAAATCTTCTCTTGACTGATCAACAATCCAGATTTCCTCAGGATCAACGGTCCCGATTCTCTCACTCATTTCGTGATTTCGTGTTTCACGACTTCACAACTTGGGCAGGCAACTCCCCCCATGATTCGGACTCCTGATAGTCGAGTTCTCAAAATATTCTCGTGTTAGAGCAACGGTCCATATCTCCATGGAATCAACTGTCCAGATCCTCTTGCACATTTCATGATTTCGTGTATCGCGACTTCGCGACTTGGGCTGATAACTTCCTCCCTGCCTCAAAATCCCGATAGTCGGGTTCCAAAGGTCTTCGCGAGTGAGATCAATGTGACCAGATTGACGGTCCATATCTTCTCGAGCACCAATGATCTAGATCCTTTCTCACTTTTCACAACTTTGCGACTTAGGCGAGCTGCATCTATCGTGCTTTTGACTCCCGATTGCTGAGTTCTCGAAATTATCTATCGAATGAAGATCTCCTGCGCTCTCTCTTGAGCTTTTGGTCATTTCTGACTTGGAATAAATTCTAAGTGGATAGAGGTCACACCCTGTCCTGATGAGGGCCATCTAGCTAGGCGAGCTCCTCACATTGGAGCCATGGGGGTGAGCTTTGGGCTTGCCTGGAATCGTGGAGAATGATCTGCTGCGTAGAGTCAACCCCTGCATTGGCCAGTCTATCCACTACTTTGTTTGTACTTCGTCGAATGTGTGAGGGGTTTAGAGTTAGAGAGGGTCTGAGAAGACCCTAGAAGCTGTAAAGAGGGCCAAGTAGGTGCCAACTGGGAGTGGTTTTCCCTGGATATATTCCATTCAGGATTTTTGTAGCCAGGTCTATTATGATTTTGGAATATCCTTCAATGATCAGACAAGTGAGGTTTCGATCCAGAGCCATTTTCACTCCTTTGATGAGACCCCATATTTCTGCATAGTTGTTGGTATTGCATCCAAGGTTTTCTGCAATGAGGCTTTGTATTTGGCCCGAGTTGTTTCTTATTACTAGTCCATAACCTAAGTGTCCCAGATTTACTTTTGATGCACCATCAAAGTTGACCTTATAGAAGCCTGGCGGTGGGGTAAGCCACTTAGAGGGACTGAAGGATTTTGAAAATAAGGGGGCCTGCTGAGGAGGGGTGGAGTGAGCAAGTGAGAAGCCTAATGAGTTGAGGAGTGATATCTCACCTAGGTCAGTGGGGAAGTCTTCCTTGGTCCATAATTGTAGTTGAAGATTTTCTTGGAGATGCAGGAGGATTGTGTTCTAGAGGAGGGTGGGAGGAGAGGGTTGGGAATGGAAGATTCTCCTATTCCTCTCTTTCCATAGTTGCCAAACTATAAATCCTGGTAAGAGTTGCCAGTTTTTGTTCAAAATAGGGATTTTGAAGGAGCCAGAGCCCCATTCCCTGATGGTGCTTATGATGTTGTTTTTAAATCATTTGGTTCTTCTGATGAACTGAGTGGCCTGGTCCCAGATGTTCTCACTAAGTGGATAGTTGTTTAGGAGGTGCTCCATGATTTCTTCCTAGAGATGACAGAGATGGAAAATCAAGGGGCCAATGAAACCTCGTCTTTGAATATTGTTCGAGGTTAAGATCTTGTTCTGGAGAAGGAGCTAGAGGAAAGTGGATATTTTGGGCCAGAGTTTTGATTTCCATATTGTTGTACAGATGCTATCTTTCTGAAGATTGTGGAAATTCTCCTAAAGAGTGTATCCCTCCTTGAGAGTAAATCTTCCATGAGGTGTGTATCCCTAACTAAGAATGTCTTGATCTGTGCTTTTCTGAATTCCCCTTTGGGTTGTGGCTTGTTTCCAGTGCTGCAAGTCACAGTCTGTTTCCACTTGGAGTTCCTGATGAGTACATTTCCATCTTTTCCAGGGAGAGATGCTGGGGGTATCTGTCCACAAGTCTGTTACTTTGAGAGTGGCTAGATCTTGAATGTGATTTTCGTAGGATTATTGATTTTATTCCAGTTGGAGAGGTGGCATTTGCTACTAGGAACCCGTCCAGAATAGGGCATCCTAGCCACTGTGAACTTTCAAGAAAGCATGTTCCTGTATGAGTGGCTGATTTTTCCAGGCCGCATTCCAGATGTTGGAGCCCTGAATTTTCTCCTGCATTCTTATAAGTTGAATTTGATGCGTATTTGGGGAATATTTTCATTTCCAAAGTTTTTCCCATATCTCTGTTGGTGTTTTGATCCATCTCCACCAATTTATTTCTCCCATGGTGTTATTTAATTTCCCGGGGTCCCATAGGCCCAGACCACTAAAGATTTGGTCTTGCAGACTTTGTCCCAACTGAATAGGGCCCATTTTTATTTGGGTTGTGTCCATGCCAAAGAAATTTTCTTTGCAGATTCCTTATTTTCTTTATGACTTATTGCAGGGTAGCTAGAGCCGAGAAAAGGTAAGATGGCATGGCTTGGAGGATTGACTTTAAGAGAACGATTACGGATGGAAGGTTGAGGGAGAGAAAGGTCCAGTTGCTAAGACGGTTGGTGACGGAGAGTAGGAGAGATTCCTAGGAGATTTTTCTGGCTGCTGAGTCAGAAAGAGGGAGTCCTAGGTAGCAAGAGGGCAGAGTGAAGACATGAGTGTTCAAAATTTGGGAAAGGTGTTGTTGGATTGCCTCGGGAGTATTAAAAAAGAAGAGCTACAATTTGGCCAGATTAAAGGTGGTGCCAGAGGCTTCCCTGAAGTCTGAGAGGATAGAGTTTAGTTTAGTTACTTCTTGCATGGTGGGGGTGTTCATTAGTAGCATGTCATCGACAAATTGGTTGTGGGAGGCTACTGATTGTAACCCGTGAAGAGGGAGGCCTTGGAGGGATCTATTTTGAATTGAAGCCTTGATATAGCGTCCTAGGACTTTGACCATTATGACAAAAAGGAAAGGGGGGAGAGGGTCGCCTTGCCTTATTCCTCTTGAGCGGGAGAAGGGTTGAGAGGGGACATCATTGATGACGATTGATAAAAAGGTTGAGGAAATAAGGTTCATTATCCAGGAGATCCAATCCTTGTTGAAACCAAAAGCCAATAGGAGCGCTTTCATGTATTGCCAACTTAATTTGTCAAAGTATTTTGAAAGGTCTAGTTTTAGAAGAATACCTAGAGTATGAGTTCTTTTGAGCAAGTGAATGATTTCATGGACAAGTATGACGTTGTCCATGATTTTCCTTCCTTTGACGTATCCTGATTGCTCCTTGAAAATAATGAAGGGTAGAATTGTCTTGAGTCTTAGAGCTATGACCTTGGATATGATTTTGTAGATCACATTGCAAAGAGCTATAGGTCTAAAGTTTTTTGGATTTGTGACTATTTATTCTTTGGTAATTAGGGTGAGGAAAGTGGCATTGAGTGCTGAAAGAACTTTTTCTGAGCTACAAGATTCCTCCACTAGCTGCCACACTTCTTCCCTTAACATTGGCAAATAGGAGTGGAAGAAGTCTGTTGTGAAACCATCTGGACCTGGAGCCTTGCCTGTGGGTAACTCCTGAATATCCTAATCCACTTCTTCTTGTGTGATTGGTGTCATAAGAGACTCATTCTGTTCCTTGGTGATTATAGTTGGGATATTTTTGGTCACCCTCACTATTGTTGGGCTGCGATCCAGCTTGGGTTCTGAAAGGAGATCCGTGTAGAATTCTGTCAGCTCGTACGTTATTTCCTGATGGGTTAACAGGGCGTTGCCTTGCGAGTCATCCAACTTCATGATGCAATTAATAAGGTGTATGTGGATCATAGAACGGTGGAAGAATTTGGTGTTTTCTCTCCCTCGTTGATCCATTGGACTCGAGATTTTTGTCTCCAAAGTATTTCTTCCTGCTTGTGTCTTTCTTCTAGTTTCCTTTTGAGTTCACGTTCTTCCTGATGTTGATCAATTGTGTATCTTGTGTGAATGAATTTTTCCTGAAGGTTCTCTAGTTTTTGTTCCAACAGTTTCCTTTCATGGAAAATGTTCCCAAAGACTTATTTGTTCCAATTGTGCACCTGTTGTTTAAAATATTTGAGTTTTTGCTGGAATCAATACATTTTTGTGCCCCTCTAGGTTTTCGCAGTGCTCCACTAGTGACGAGCGAGCTCCTAGAAATCTGGATGGGAGAGCCAAAATTTTTCAAATTTGAAAGGTTTAAGCTTGGGGGTGGAAAGAGTATCAACCCAGAGTTGAACTGGCCAGTGGTCTGAGCCTGCCTTCGGGAGGATGTTGGAGTCTACTAGGGGGCCCTACAAAAGGAGAGTTTCCTAGATGAGGAAGCGATCCAGCCTGCATGGTATTTGTTGGTGACCCGATCTTTTGTTGGTCTAGGTGTAGGTACCATTGCTATTTTCAATATCTACTAGTCTAAGGTTCTCTATTAGTTCCTGGAGTTTTGCACTATCCTTCTCCAGGCGCTTTTTCCCCCCTCACTTCTCCTCTAGCGTGAGAATCATGTTGAAGTCGCCCCCTATTATCCATTGCTTTCCCTTAGCTAGGGAACCTAGGTGAGCCAGGCTTTGAAGAAAGAGGTCTTTGTCTTGGATGTTCTATGGTCCGTAGGCATTTGTGATCATTCCCTCATTTTCCGAACCGATGGCTCTGTAATGCGTTGTGATGGTGCATGGAGTGGAGAATCCTTATTCAAGGATGACTGTGGCAGGATTCCACAGGATGACCAGGCCTCCTGAATCCCCCTTTGAGTTCATTATATAGGATTCACAGTTTTTCCAGCATCTTTTGATGATTTCTTGTGAAGTTTTCCTTGCACATTTTGTCTCTTGTATCAAGAATATGTCAGGGTCTTTCATTTTGATGCAGTTTCAGAGAATCCTTTGTTTGGATCTTCCATTTAGGCCTCTAATATTCCAGGTGAGGATCTTCATAGTTAACATTTTTGTGGGTGGGAAAAGGAGCTCTCTGAGAGCCCGTGAATCTGTCTTGAGTTTATCATATAGTTTCCCGCCTCTTTTATTAGCCGATGATCCAATTTTCTGCCCCATCGTTTGTTTTCTTTTGGGTGTTTTCTTGGATCTTGGTTTGGATCTATGCTAATCCCCAACCTAGATGTATCCCCTACTGATGAGTCCATAAATACTTTGTGTACTTTCCTGAGCTGTCCTCTGGTAGGGTTTGGATATCCTTCTTGTTGAGTGCTTATTCTAACCTGTCTAGGTCGATTTCTGCTAGGTCTTGCTCATCCATTTCCATGACTGTGTCTTCCTCTCTTTTTGGTTCTTTCCCTGAAATTGGGTGAGGTTGTTGATCTGCTTGGTTTTTTGTGGTTTGATACTCTTGAGATAGTTGATATTCCTTATGCTTGTTTGGATCTTTCCCCGTGGTCTTGTGGGGGTTTTCTACCTCTTCTGCCTTGGGGAGACGGTCAAGGGCTTCAAATGAATTATTATTTGGGTTCCTTTTTCTGTTGTTGGTTGTGGGATTCTTTTGTGTTTGTCTCCTTCAATTTTGAACCTAAGTAAATCCTTCCTTTGGTTTCTCTTCAGCTTCTATTTTTGGGGAGCATTGAGAGGGAAGTCTCTGAAGAGGTGTCCATGTTCATGGCATTTTCGGCATCGGAAAGGGATGTGTTCATAGTCTATGGTTTAGGCCCATTCCTCATCTTGGTATTCTAAGGTAACTTTGCCTAGGAGAGCTTTGGAGATGTTCATATAGACACAAATCCTTGCATAAGAGGTGTCTTTTCTCTATTTGTTAGCTTCAGAATATTTGACATATTTACCCAGGGTATTTCCTATGCCTAGTAAAATTTCCTCTAACCAGAACTCTTGGGGTAGGGAGTAGAGGGGAATCCATATTGTTGTGTATGTGAAGTTTTCCTTTTCTAGGAAGAAGAGGTGTGTCCAGAAGTGTAGGTAGAGGCCATTCAAGTTGTAGAAATATGGTCCTCCTTCAAAGATCATGTCCTTGTCCTCCAGGTTGTATAATATTATTGTAAAAAATCCTTTGGAGCTCAACTGGAGCTCATAGTATCCATTGGGGTTCCACCATGCCTTGATCCAGTGATCTAGGTCCTTTTCTGAGGGCCAAAGACCTAGGAATTTTCCTATGAGGGCATGGTCTCTCATGAACTGCGTATGCTCCCATATCCTGGTGGGTTTGATGATGTACCTGGGCGCAACCAAGGCTTGGGGGATACATTTTCTAGGTATCCATACCCGAGATTCTTTTGGATGCGAGGACTCAACATCTATGTTCGATTATTTTCTTATATCCATCTCTTCCTACAAATATTGGTCTCGTAAGTGCAGTGGCGACTCAAAGGACGATCGGCATGCTTGTGAGTTCTTTGGATTTTTGGCAGTGACGTTATGGTAGGAGGGGGATTTTGCCCCCCCCTTCTGTTCCCATTATTCTGAGGCAGTCAGAGCCACATGGATGAGGAAATCAATGCATAAAGAGGGATTTAGGGGTGGTTAGGGCAGACGGAAATCAAGAGGATGAGAGAAGAAACCCTAAAAGTTGTAGAGCCTAAACTCACCTTGAAAACCAATCAAAGATTTTGACTCTTAGTGTAACAACCTCTTCTTCAATATTCTCAACCTATTGTTATTTCTTCATTATCTGAGACTTCATGAATTCTTCTAGTCTCTTTTCTTCTTCAAGTTGGACTTTAAATGTAATTATTTCTTCTTCGAGTCTTCTCTCTTCTTGACCAAACTCTTCCTCAAATTGGTTTAATTCATTGGTTCTTTCCTCGAGGTGATCCATCAATATATTTTCTCTCTTTTCTACTTCTTCCTTTTGTGCTGCTATGTTGGCTTCTAAACATTTCTTTCGATATTCTAGAGTTTCTTCAATTCTTCTGGCCTCTTCTAGTTTAGCTCTTAAATTCTTGATGACCTCCTAATCTTTTTTGGAACCTTGAACACTTTCCTTTTGCTTCATCAATTATTTCTTGGATGACTTTTTTTCTTATCTTTCTTTCTTTAGATATTCAATTGCACTGATAATTTTTTCTTTGTAATCAACTTCTTCTTCTTCATACTCTTCCTCTTCTGAATCTGTCTAACATGTTGAGAATCTTTCTTCTTGTTCTGTATGTGCATCTTCTTTGGCATTTTCTGAATCTGTGATGGGTGAAAAATATATGTCATGTAACTTATCCCAAAGTTCTTTAGCTGATGAAAATTTACCAACCTTTTCTCTTACCTGATTAGGTAATCCTTCCAAGATGAAATCCATTGCTATTTTGTTATTCTTCTTCAATTCCTTCTTGGCTACAGTCTTTGCCATTTTTGAACCATCATATCCTGTAACAACTGATAGCCAAATATAATGTCCCCGTGACTGTAAAAATACTTCCTTCCTTCTTCTCCACATCTCATACTTAAAGCCATTCTGACCATTAAACATTGGTACTCCATTCTCATAATAATCCATGATCTCTTTCCAATGGTTAAATTGTTTCTCAAAGGAACCCGACTCTGATACCAATTGTTAGATTTCTGAGAGGGAGGGTGAATAAGTAATAGAGCAATAATAATCCTTTTTCACTATAAAATGCAAGTGTTATATCAATGTAAAATTATCATCCAATAGTTTCAGAGTAAATAAACAATGAACAAATGAGCAATCACACACATACATAGTACACCAGTGTTTTACGTGGAAACCCAAAGCGGGAGAAAACCACATAATGATCTTTCTTATATTTTTTAAAGAATTACATTCATTGGAATCACCAAATTATTTTGTTTTCTAGCTGCAATTGGAAGGAGGCTCCAACTCCCTAGTTTCTTAGGCTACAACCTGAGGGAAGCTCCAACTCCCCAATTATCTGGATACAACTAGAAGGAGGCTACAACCCCCTATGTTCTTCAGATAGAACCGGAAGGTGGATACAACCACTTTTCCTTGCCCCATCCAACTGCCCTGGTATATAAGTAGAATGATGGAACCACTATCACACTATCACTGTGAGAAATAATGATGTAAACCTGTACCAATCAACTTGCACCAGACAACCTATACCAATAACCTGAACCATGCATCAACCATGCATCAACTTGTACCTCAGCCTGTAATCAACCTGTACCATAAAAAGTGCATCAACCGTGCACCAACCTGTACCAAACAACCTTTAATTAACCTATACCATAAATAAGTGAATCAACCATGCACCAAACTGTACCTCAACCTGTACCATGAATAAGTGCATCAGCCATGCACCAAACCTGTACGAATAACCTATCCAAACAACC
>JASDQU010739981.1:57619-68016 GCA_032191745.1 Picea mariana
TTTGATGGTGAAGGCAAATTATCTGCTAAAGACCACCTTAACAAGTTTTGGTGCAAATGCATCAAACATGACATCTCAGATTTAGAATTTTTATGCAGACTATTCTCTTTTACTTTTAGAGGTCGGATCAAACATTGGTTTGAATCCTTTCCAGCATGTCACATTTTTTATTGGTTTCAATTTGTAGATGAGTTTCTAGATGCTTTTGAAATTTATGATTTTGATCAATTATGTGAAGAATTTAATACTTCGCTAATCAATGGCGATACATCTTTAGAAGGATTTTTGATAAGAGTCTATCATATCCTCTGTAAATTTAACGTCGATGACATGTCATTGGCATTAAATATCTTCTATGATGCTTCCATCCCTTCCATTCAGTCATGTTCAATCACGAATGAAGAACCAATTGCAAATCCTATCACTCAACTGCAAGAACAATTTTCTTCGCAAGAAGAGAAAAATCCTTCCGACAATGTTGAACAAGCTAGGGAAGTAGAATCTGTTGATCAGGCTCTTATTGACAACCAAATTGGTTTTTCCTTTGAATCATTGTATTTTCAGTCCAAGACTAGTATGGAAGATGATTTGTTTCTAGCTCAAGGTGAATACCCTCAGTCTTGTAACTCTTGCTCTAATCAACATTTAAAATCAGTCATTGAAGAACACTTAAGTAACGAAAATCTTCTTGAATGTTCTAATACTCCTATGAAACTGATTAGAGAAGGGGATACACAACTAGAAGAAGAAACTTTAAACCTTGATCTTCAAAATGTACTTTGTTCACAGGAAAGACTAGATGTTGGTCACATAAATTTTGAATTATCTAAAAAGGAAAATCCAGATGAACATATCATGTTGAAGTATTCGTCACCAAAACAGAGTAAGAGTTTTAAAGAAAGTGAAGAGAATTGTCTTGAGAATACCATTGTTGATTATCATAGTTCAAGAGATTCTTTTTATCTGCTAATTTTTGATTCCTTTTATTCTTTATATCCTGATCTATTCCTAGATTCTGGTGGACTTGACATCTTACCTACAACATCCTACTCTTTTCCACCATAATCATATCCTTTCGATATGCTAAATTTTGGTGAAATTAATTCCGAACCTAACATTGATAAACTTGGATTTGATGCTTGTTCACTTTCATCACTCACATGGGAAAAGGATATTTTACGAGATGATTTTACACAGTTTATTGTTGAAAAAGACAATGCATTATGTTTTATGGACATCAAACGTTCTACATTTCATACTCGTTCTTTTCTTAGCTCGAATCTTAATGTTGATACTTCACATTTTGAAATGATCAATCGCATCGAAGAAAACATTCAAACCAATGATCCATTTGATTGCATGAATCCTCCTATGATGAGTTGCCCATTGATATATTCATTTCATCAAAGTCATGGTTTGCATCCGCATTTTTGTGACAGGATCTTAGAGTGGCTTGAATATTCATATATGAAAAAATTTCATAATAAAGACAAAGTTGTGCTTGCTTTCTTTTTACCTAAGAATCTTGAAAGTAGGCGTGACATGTTTCTTTTAGATCTGCCATGTGAAGAAATTAATGAGTACTTAGAGAACTGTCAGAAGGATGGGGTGTTTCGGCCTTGGCTGATGGTTATTCCATTTCCTCATAATCCTGATGAGTTTTTCAAAGCTACTTACACTCACCTATGCCATTATGACCCTTATCACGACAAGATTGCGCAATGGCTGGAGGATTCGTACAACAAGAATATCCGAGGAAATGGTAAGATCATGCTTACTTTGTTTTTAGATGTTGATTATGAAGGTAAGCGTGATATGTTTCTATCATTTGTTGATATATTACCATTCGTTTTAATAATGCTTGATCTTGTTTTCATTGCAGGATTAGAGTTACTCCGATGGCTACATTGGAAACATGACTTCACGTAGTATCCTGATTTGTTTAATAGTTAGGGTAGGTTTAGTAATAGGTTTTCTTGTAGTTTGATTTCTCACTAGTTTTGTTTTTAATAATGCAGTCATGAACGCAAGTAGGCGCACCACAAGAACCATAATACGGCCGTTGTCAGGGAAGTCCCCTTGATCTTTTTCTCTTTACTTCTAGTTGAACGTTTATTTTCAAAAATGCAGTATTGTCATGAAAATCTTAAATGGAAAAGTAAAGAGATAAATGAATCTAAATCAACCCTGACCCAAGGTACCATGAGTATGACTGCTTTCCCATCATTCAGGATTTTTCTACTTTCTTTCAGTTTCCCAAGGGATTGGTTGCATGAGGTTTTCAGATGCACCTTCTGTGCACATTTGTTTTTTTTGTTTTTCTTGTTTGGATTTTTTTTTTTCCAATTTTTTCTTCGCTGGTGTGTTTTGATTTCTCCCTTATGCTTACCATTTTTTGCTTTTGGAAATACACCTACCTGCATCACTGAGATATTCAGATAAAGACGATAGAAAATTTCTTCCTTGAAATAACTTCTGAAAGTTTGTACAAACATCAATGATATATTGATGAAATTGATATCTATGTTGGAAAAATTTTGTTGTTTGAAAGAAGTTTACTGATTTCAATCTCTGAGCAAAGTTTGTCATGATCATCTATTATCATTTTATGCTGTCCCTTTTCCGTAAAGGAATGACTCAAAAGATGTCTCCCTGTCATAGGAAGTTGTTTTTATAAATAAAACATTTCTGGAACTAAATAAAGGACAGTGTTAGTAAAATTCTGATGAGGTCTAAAAAAATATGTTAAAATATCGAGATTTTCAGCATCGCCCCGCTCAGCTATATATCTATAAAAGAAAAACAAAATAAAATTATTAATAAGAGCTGTGGGAAGTGCTTGTAAACCCGCCGGGATACTGCAAAGGTCTGCTGGCAGCGGGTAAATGCAAGCATGGCGCCAAGACAACTTCGTCGGGGTACTGAACAGGCCCGCTGGCAGCGAAGCAATGTCAGGTACATGAAAATCTGCAAAAAATATAAGAAACCTCTTTAATATCCTTTATTCTGATCTAGAACTTCTTGACAGGATACAGATGTCAGAGTGGGTTAAATGGAAACCCTGTTGAGGCTATGGACGCCTGCTGGCAGCAGTGGCCATGCCAACAGTATTGGAAATTTTATCTTTAATATCATGACTTGCTAACCTTAAGACTGTTATTGGTTTTCATCTTTAAAACATTGCTGGGAAAAAATGATTAATGATGATGTTAGTACGATTTTTTGGTTGTTATTTTCAAGTTGAAATTATCTTTGCTGTCCTAATCTGAATTTGCTTCTTTTGGTAGAGATAACTGCTTCTACCAGTGTGTCGCCATTGTTGGCAGCCAATTCAATTTTTTATATTGTCCTATAAGCTGCCTACACCAACGTTTCACAAACATTGATTTTTCGTCGCAATTTTCGAATGAACGACGCTTTTATTATTTGCGCCTTTTCACACGCCTATCTTCATTTTGTTTTCACGACTGTAAGCGTGAAAGTTTAGTCCTTCAAAGTCACATTAGAATCATTGTTTGAACCATTGTCATCCTTCTGATTGATATGCCCTTTGCGCTTACATCTCACTTATCATTTTACAACTGGCAAGATTCTTTGAGCAGTACTCATGCTTCGTATTTATGGTATGACTTGGCTTCATTAAGTGTGTAATGCATTGATATTTGGATTGGCTTTGACCTACTTAACTTTTGATTTCATAAGAAATACGGGTATTATATTTAAATCTTTTGTACATGTTAATGTTTTCATAACTATTGATTGGTTGATTATATGAATACACATTGGTGCGTGGTTAATATTTGATTTTGGTTTCAATTGGAATGATTTATGGTTTATAACTTTGGCACAATGTTGATTGCACATTGGATTATACACTCACCATTGTTTTCGTTGATCGGCCAATTGATATATGGAATAGTGGGTTGAACAGCTATGATAACCGGTGGTTGTGCTTTGGCATAACTATTATGCTTGGCAGAAATAATTGCACTACCCTTGCACACTTTGGCATTAACGCCTGCCTCCTTACCAGGTTACCCCTGTTGATTTTTGAGCAAATTTCTGGGTTTTGAGTCCTGCATATACCTTGTCCAAACCCTACCCAGACCCCTGTCCACTGTATGATATCTCCTAGCTCCTGTAAGGTGAATTCAAACCCCCTAGTGTTCAAAGTTAGTTTTGGTTTCATTATTGCCAGAGAAGACTGCCCCGTAATTGCCCCCAGAGTCACGTTTTTGCGTGAGTGATTCTGGGAAAACGGTGTTGAATCAGATCGAACGGTTGAAAACCCAGAACCGTTTTTAGCCCCTTTACCTTCAATGCGGGCAATTTCACTAGAAATTGGTTTTTTAGAGAGTTCTAGCTCGTGTTTTAGAGGTCATTTCTCAGATGTCCTAAATGGCTGAAGGGAACGTTTTGGTTTGTGTGTTGAAATGTTTTCTCCAGACCTGGGCCACAACATCTCTTTCACTTGCCCAGCCATGTGTCATTGCATCTTGTTGAACCCTTGATTAATTCAAATGGTATTCAACCATTTTGCCAGCATTTCTTTTACATCTACAGGACAAGGAACTGTGTAGACTTATCAATTAAATCTCAGGAGCTTACTGCTATATTCTTAACAGTGAGGGTGTATTACAGTCTTGTTTTGAAATATGAAGAACACTTTGCAGAACCATATGCTGAAGTGTGCTCTAAAGCTATTGCATCAGAAACAAAGGTGCTTCCCTTTATGGATGAAGTCCAAATTCCAGTGGATGATTATAGTTTTAAAGATTGATCTCTACATCAAATGTCTGTAAATACTGCAATTGTTAATGGTGATTATGACAACGTTGCAGTTACTGATTATAAAGTAGAGGAAAGATCAATTTCACATGCTGAAAAGATTAGTGCAGGTTCTATTCAAATTCTTGAAAATGAGTCTATGTTAGATGCAACAGATAGAAGCACAAGGACTGGTAAATGCAATGGGCTGTCAAAGGAAATATCAAGTTCATGGAAGTCTCAGAATAGCAAGCAGTCAAGATTCTTATTTGCAAGGTCAGAAGGTTCTATAGAAAGATCAAGCCATTATTCTACTCCCAATTTCTCATCGTCAAGGCAATTGCAGAGGGAGTGGGCAAACGGAAAAGATGTTTTGGAAAGCACAAAAAAACACGATAAATTGAATATCAATAGACCATCTAATGATGCTTTCACTCCTAACATGCAAGGATTTCAGAGTATTTCAGAGGGCAGAACATTTTTTATTCCTTCGGAGGCTATAGCAAAAATCAAAAGTTTTATGATGTTACAAATTCTTCACAGCAACCTTGTGGACTTTGTTTACCTCCACCAACAGCTGAGGTCTCTTTGCCTGTATCAGCTTCTTCAAGTAAATTGAGCATGATTCTACCCATGATGTTGAAGCAAGTCATTGTTCCAAGTACAGTGAAACTAAGGACAGTGAAAATCAATGTGTTATTTCACCAAATGCTCTGGGCTCTCATTGCATTGGTCATCTAGAACCCGCTAATCTACCAGGTGGATCATCATTGGAGTTTGATTCAAGTCACAAAGGTGAAATGAAAGAAGGACACAACACTATTTCAGGAACCCTTGGGAATGGATCTGTCTCTGAAATCACTGTAAATGATTATACACAGCAATTTGCCGACTTTGAGGATGAAGAAGATGATAATGATGGATCTTGCACTCAAATTTCTGCTTATGAAAGTGTGGATTGCAGTGGTTTTGATTATACCCCTAGTGGAGACTGTGAGCAGTGTTGTTTTATTCAGGTTGACATTTTTGGTTTGGATCACGGTAGTAATACAGATCTTGACAGCCCACCAAATGGGTCAGATATTGAACCCAGTGTGATTACCAAACAGGGGATAGAAATGTAATGTGAGAATGATGTTGATGGATATGGACTAGGAGATTTTCAAGAATGCCAGCGTAGGTTTCATGAAGAGGAAACAAAGGCATACACACATAAAAGAGAAGCACGAAATGACAGGGCAATGCTTAGAAGCAGTTGCTGCTTCAAAAGCTTTGTCTTGCAGGTTTGTCAGCTGTGCACATTGGATCCTCCAGGTTTTGGACAGTCGTGGCTACTTGTTGATTGCTTTGAGCCATGGCTTGTGGCCATCCTTGGTGCTTTTGGCAGAAATTGTTCAGACTTTTATATGGGCAGATCTCTCTTTTAAAGTGTTGTAGGTGGGCAATTAGTGTTGCTGCTACCTTCAGGAGTCATGTGATTTCAATCTAATTGTCCTGCTAAAGCTACTATGGAACTGGTGTATGCTTTGGATCTGGTGGCAAGATTTTTCATCTTTAAATTCCCTACATTCAATTCTAGATGTATTTATTGATATGCAAAACAGATGGCTGTAGGAGTTTTACCTCTATTTGGATGGATTTTGTATATGAATTGCATTCATACCAAAGATTTAGTTGATATTTGTTTTGATTGAAATAGATTCAATTAAGATTTTGTTTGTTTTAAATTAGCATAGCAGTTTTGGTTTGTTGTGATTTAAATGATTTACTTTGATTTTAATTAGTAATCAAATATTTGTTTTAATATATTTCTGTTAGTTTTAATTGATTTAAAACAGGTCTGTTCTCAAATTAGACCAGCTATAGAATCAGATGATTCTATAGCTAGTCTACAGGATTAGATTTTTACCAATTTATTAAGAAAATATCTCTCTAACTTGTTGTTTTTGGTCCTATTGCAGGTAAATTCGAATTGCAATTGAGTTTATGAGCAGTTAGGGGATATCTCAAAGATTTCACTTGCATTTTAGTTTCTTAGTTTAGTTGATTTTGGGATTTTTCCCAGATTATGTATAACATTTTGATATTATCCACAAGGAAGTTTTACCTTGTGAGAAACTTATATAAACTTATGATTTTTGTAATAATGCTCATCCTCATTTGTGGGAGAACAAGGATATGGAGTTCTAATACAGACTGGAGCAGAATTGATGTTTTGTCACAGCTTTAGCTTCTCAATATATCAACATTTTGTTTCATGTTTTGTATATCAGTTTGTTTATGATTTATGACTACTTTAGCTATCTAGATCATGTGAAAATAATATAATTTTAATCACAGTAATCCATATATGGTTTCTTCCAATTGTATAAAAATACATAACAATTGTTAGTTCAATTTGTGAATGACAGGTTTATCTTCTTCATTGATTGAATTATCAAATACAAGTTTTTGCATAACAGGTTTCCCTTATTGCAGAGATTTATACATCTTATAGTTGTTATGATATTTTTATGTCTTGTTTGTCCTATAAACCAACTCGAAGAGAAACTCAATTGATTGTTTACGAGAAGCTATTGAACCAATTCGGTGCGATTTTACTTCCTCTGACCAGCTTCAGAGTCATCACACACGGGACAAATTAGGAGCGCTTCCAGGTCAGCTAATCTTTTCTTTGTTGTTTTCATTAAGTAGTTCAGTTTAGATTTAAGTTTAATTATATTTATATTAGATTGTTTAATTTCAGTAAATATATTAGATTGTTTAATTTCAGTAATGTTTATTTCTTTTTCATAAAATATAAAAAATCAAAAAGAGATTCCTGGCTGTCTTAGGGCAGAAAATACATGAGTTTTGCAGGTTTTAATTAAATCTGTAGATTGTTTATAATGTACATTTGTGAATAAGTAATATCCCAGCTGGTAATTAGATAGTTGATTTGAGTTATTATAATAATAATTAGTAGATTGTATATAATAGTTAGAATAGTTAGTTTAATTTAGTAGTTTGTTTTAGATAGATTAGTTTAGTTTCCTTTATTTAGTTTAGTCAGTTTAGTTAGTTTAGTTTGTTAGTTAGTTTATGTAGTTTTAGTTTGTTTATTTAGTTTAGTTAGTTTTATTTGTTTTATTTAGTTTAGATTAGTTTCTCTTTGGTTTTCTTAAAAGAGCTTAGAGCGGCCAACGGAGCCGTTAAACTCGTCAGGGTGGTCCATTTCAAACGGCTTGGGTTATTTAGACAACCCCGGACCGGTTCCACTCTCCCAGTTGACGGACGGTCAGTTTCGCCAGTCAACAAGTTTTCATTAGTGAAATTGTGAGGCTAAATGGCGTGCCTAAGAGGATTATATCTGATCGAGGATCGATGTTTACTGGATGATTTTGGACTAGTTTCCAAGAGGACTTGGGAACCCAACTTAACTTTAGTATTGTGTATAACCTAGAGACAGACAGGAAGACCAAACAAACAAAACAAATATTGGAGGACATGTTGCGTATGTATGTGATGAACCAACATAAGCGTTGGGAAGAATTATTTCCACTAGTGGAATTCACATATAACAACAGTTATCAAGGCACCATTAAGATGGCACCTTTCGAGTTTCCTTATGGGAGACTGTGTTGGATGCCTTTGATTTGGGATCGKTTTGAGRATAGGGTCTTGGTGGGACCTAAAGCGATCCAAGAAATGGAAGACCAAATGCAAACCCTAAGACAAAGGATAAAGGAAGCGTAGGATCRRCAGAAGAGTTATGTCGATGTGCGTCTTGTCGATCGAGTATTCTTGCGGGTGAAACCACATAAGAGTTCGATCAAGTTTGGAAAGGGTGCTAAACTCTCTCCTAGGTTTAGGGGATCCTGAGAGATTGTGGAAAAGAGAGGGCCCATGGCCTATTTGACTGGCCTTGCCTGATTCTTTGAGGCATACACACAATGTCTTTCATGTCTTTGTTTTGAGACATTATGTTAGTGATCCTACTCATGTTGTTGACATGAGTTCCTTGTAGGATTGAATGAGGGTGTTCTCACGACAACGCCCATCCGTGTCCTGGACCATCGCATTCGAAAACTATGGCATCGAATAGTAGATCAGGTCAAGGTCTAGTGGGACAACTATAGTCCGCACTCAGAGACCTGGTAGGACACATATGATATGCACCAACAACTTCCATTTTTGCTTGATAGATAGACTTATGATACTGTGATAAACTTTATTTCTTCACTTATATACTGTGAAACTTCAGGACGAAGTTTAGACCAAGAGGGGTTTTCTTTAACATCCCTCTCTTGCATGCACTGAGAGAACTTATTATATGAGGACACTTTCTTGCAAGTCATCCAGATTATTATACTATTGACCATTTGATTATGATTATGAGGCCTTATGGATATGATGATATGTTATTTTGTTGTATTGACATACACATGTGCGATTGACTGTGTTCTCTTGAGTGTGTAGGACCTTGGACCTCGAGGATGCAGAGGCATCGATGAAACCCCTTCGACTGTGGATAGAGTCAGGGAGTGGACTGTTGGGTTGAATATTTTTGATGTGACATATGCACATATGATTAGATGTTATGATGATTGATTATTATTGCTGACATGATTTTTTTATGGATGCAGGCTAACGATATCTTGCCAACCAGACTCACATGTGGAGTATAGGAGTCACGCACGACAGCCAGAGACTTTGAGGGAGAGGTGTGCGAGTAGCCCTACCACAACCTACTAGAACTCTCTCTGTGGCTCGAACTGTAGGTTAACGATTACCTAGTTTGAGAAGACCCACAATGTCGTGAGGGAACACTGCGACAGTCGCTCACAATGATTCTAAGGGGTGGATAATAAGGTAGGGGCATTATTCCTTAGAGGCCCTTAGTCTCCCACAAGATCACCTGGTGGAGCATTGACTCCAGGGGTTTTTGACGACTACCAAAGTCATTCAAGAGGCAAGTGACACCCTTGGAGCACATAGTGTGTCCTGAAGGGCACATCATGCAAGGAAAATGGAAAGAGGCGAGTGGCACCCTTAGATCACATAGTGTGTCCTGAAGGGTACATCACGCAAGGAAACAGAAAGAGGCGAGTAACACCCTTGGAGCATGTATTGCTTCCTGAATGGCACGTCGCACAAGAAAAATGGAAAGAGGTGAGTGGCACCCTTGGAGCACCTAGTGTGTCCTGAAGGGCACGTCACGACTTTAACTGGTAAGTGAATAAACCTAGTTGGCCCTAAAATGAATGATGTGATAAGTAAGATTTAAAAACAATTTTTCCCTAATGAAAATGTCGCCCAACCTAGTGAAATTAAAACCTAGTCTAAGTAGAACATGTGGTCAAAATAATAATAATAATAATAATCAAACATGTAACAAGAAGGGAGTAAGAAATTCAAATTAATTTATTAAAGTCAAATTATCATGGAGGATTAAATTTTTAAAAAGGGAAATGGTTTCTTTTATCTATTTTTGTTAATTTAATTTTAATTAAAAAGAAAAGAGGGTAAATGGTTGTTTCATCTACACTTGCTAAATTAATTTTTAATTAAAGAAGAAAAAGGGTAAATGGTTGTTTTATCTACACTTGCTAAATTGATTTTTCGTTAAAAAGGAAAAAGTGGGAAACTTA
>JASDQU010739981.1:68036-80033 GCA_032191745.1 Picea mariana
GGTATGCGCTGACGCATCCAAGGAAGGCTTAGACACAATATTGATGCAAGACAGTCGAGTGATCATTTACATCTCGAGAAATTTGAGAAGGCATGAGGAGAAATATGCGACACATGATTTAGAGTTGTTAGCCATTGTTTATGCCTTGAGAGTTTGGAGACATTACCTGATTGGACGGAAATTCAAACTAAAAATGGACCACTGTGGACTACAACACATCCTTACGCAAAGCGAATTGAACGCGTGACAACGATGTTGGTCGAAATTTCTTAGTGAGTATGATTTAGATATTACTTACATAAAAGGGACAATGGACAGAGTGGCAGATGCATTGAGTCAGAGACCATGCATATTTTTGGTGATGCTTCTTCAGACGAATCTATGTGAAAATATTCTAACTTTACAACACAACAATGACTGGTACAAAGAGGTCAAGTATTTTATCGAACAAAACACAATGTTGGTACCAAAATTTGAAGGATTTACTATGGACAACGACGAATCATTGAGATTTAAAAGTTGAATTTACATATCGCCCAACGACGATTTGAGGAGTTGATCCTAAACAAGGCTCCCATAGCAGTGTACATGGCTCACCTAGGAGTCACGAAGATGAGGGAAGACCTTCAACACTTATTCTTTTGGAAAGGAATGAAGGAAAACATAGTCAACTACGTGGAAATATGTCTAGAATGTCAGCATGTGAAAGATGAACATAGACATCCGATAGGATTACTATAGCCAAACACTATTCTAGAATTGAAATGGGAGGTCATTTCGATGGAATTCATTTTCGGATTGCCACTGATAGCAAGGAGACACAACTCAATTTTTGTGGTAGTTGACACTTTGATGAAGAGTGCTCATTTTATTCCTGTCCGTATGACGTATTAGGCACCTGATATAGTTATAGTTTTCATTAGTGAAATTGTGAGGCTAAATGGCGTGCCTAAGAGGATTATATCTGATCCAGGATCGATGTTTATTGGATGATTTTGGACTAGTTTCCAAGAGGACTTGGGAACCCAACTTAACTTTAGTATTGTGTATAACCTAGAGACAGACGGGCAGACCGAACAAAAAAAAAAAATATTGGAGGACATGTTGCGTATGTATGTGATGGACCAACATAAGCATTGGGAAGAATTATTTCCACTAGTGGAATTCACATATAACAACAGTTATCAAGGCACCATTAAGATGGCACCTTTCGAGTTTCCTTATGGGAGACTGTGTTGGATGCCTTTGATTTGGGATCGGTTTGAGAATAGGGTCTTGGTGGGACCTAAAGCGATCCAAGAAATGGAAGACCAAATGCAAACCCTAAGACAAAGGATAAAGGAAGCGTAGGATCAACAGAAGAGTTATGTCGATGTGCGTCTTGTCGATCGAGTATTCTTGCGGGTGAAACCACATAAGAGTTCGATCAAGTTTGGAAAGGGTGCTAAAATATCTCCTAGGTTTAGGGGTTCCTGAGAGATTGTGGAAAAGAGAGGGCCCATGGCCTATTTGACTAGCCTTGCCTGATTCTTTGAGGCATACACACAATGTCTTTCATGTCTTTGTTTTAAGACATTATGTTAGTGATCCTACTCATGTTGTTGACATGAGTTCCTTGTAGGATTGAATGAGGGTGTGCTCACGACAACGCCCATCCGTGTCCTGGACCATCGCATTTGAAAACTATGGCATCGAACAGTAGATCAGGTCAAGGTCTAGTGGGACAAATATAGTCCACACTCAGAGACCTGGTAGGACACATATGATATGCGCCAACAATTTTCATTTTTGCTTGATAGATAGACTTATGATACTATGATAAACTTTATTTCTTCACTTATATACTGTGAAACTTCAGGACGAAGTTTAGACCAAGAGGGGTTTTCTGTAACATCCCTCTCTTGCATGCACTGAGCGAACTTATTATATGAGGACACTTTCTTGCAAGTCATCCAGATTATTATACTATTGACCATTTGATTATGATTATGAGGCCTTATGGATATGATGCTATGTTATTTTGTTGTATTGACATACACATGTGTGATTGACTGTGTTCTCTTGAGTGTGTAGGACCTTGGAACTTGAGGATGCAGAGGCATCGATGAAACCCCTTCGACTGTGGATAGAGCCAGGGAGTGGACTGTTGGGTTGAATATTTTTGATGTGACATATGCACATATGATTAGATGTTATGATGATTGATTATTATTGCTGACATGATTTTTGATGAATGCAGGCTAATGATATCTTGCCGACTAGACTCACATGTGTAGTATAGGAGTCACACACGACAACCAGAGGCTTTGAGGGAGAGGTGTGCGAGCAGCCCTACCACAACCTACTAGAACTCTCTCTGTGGCTCGAACGGTAGGTTAACGATTACCTAGTTTGATAAGACCCACAATGTCGTGAGGGAACACTGTGACAGTCGCTCACAATGATTCTAAGGGGCGCATAATAAGGTAGGGGCATTGTTCCTTAGAGGCCCTTAGTCTTCCACAAGATCACCTGGAGGAGCATTGACTCCAGGGGTTTTTGATGACTACCAAAGTCAGTCAAGAGGCAAGTGACACCCTTGGAGCATATAGTGCGTCTTGAAGGGCACATCATGCAAGGAAAATGAAAAGAGGTGAGTGGCACCCTTGGATCACGTAGTTCTTCCTGAAGGGTACATCACGCAAGGAAATAGAAAGAGGTGAGTAACACCCTTGGAGCATGTAGTGCTTCCTGAATGGCACGCCGCATAAGGAAAATGGAAAGAGGCGAGTGGCACCCTTGGAGCACCTAGTGCGTCCTGAAGGGCACGTCGCGACTTTAACTGGTAAGTGAATAAACCTAGTTGGCCCTAAAATGAATGATGTGATAAGTAAGATTTAAAAACAATTTTTCCCTAATGAAAATGCCGCCCAACCTAGTGAAATTAAAACCTAGTCTAAGTAGAAGATGTGGTCAAAATAATAATAATAATAATAATTAAACATGTAACAAGAAGGAGGTAAGAAATTCAAATTAATTTATTAAAGTCAAATTATCATGGAGGATTAAATTTTTAAAAAGGGAAATGGTTGTTTTTATCTATTTTTGTTAATTTAATTTTAATTAAAAAGAAAAGAGGGTAAATGGTTGTTTCATCTACACTTGCTAAATTAATTTTTAATTAAAGAAGAAAAAGGGTAAATGGTTGTTTTATCTACACTTGCTAAATTGATTTTTCGTTCAAAAGGAAAAAGAGGGAAACTTAAAAGAAATAGTAAACTTAAAGAAAAAGGGGAAACCTAAAGAAAACGGGAAACTTAAACAAAAATCTGAATTTCTAACTTAGTAAGGAATCTTGCCTTGCGAACTTGCTATTTATGAAATCAACTAGGAATTAAGTAAGGCGTAAGTCATTTAAGTTTTGTAAGGGAATATTGGCACACCAAGGAGTGTTTTTAGGAATGCTTTTAGGTGGGTGAGGGAAATAGGAATAGTTAATTAATTAATAAAATTGATTTTCTGGTGCAACTAGGGGATGGGTTACATGTGTATGGGGGAGGTTTTTCCTAATTAAAATTTATGACAAAGGAATTTAATGAGAATTTGGGAAACTAATTTCTTAAAAATATATATAAAAATGATGGAGGAGGAGGATTATGGAGGGGATATTTTTGCGCAACGTTATGCTGTTGAATTTTTCCTTGACTGAAGTTTTCCTTGTGGGAGTTGGGATACCCAACTTGGGTAACGAGTTGTAGCTCGACCTTGCAAGGCGATCTGTGTGCTAGCAGTTATCTGGTATTTTTTGCGTGGCCCCTTTGCGGCTCAAGGGGCTTAGGGGGAAGAAGAGTACCCCTAGCGTTGGTTGGGAGGTACTGGTGAGGTCACATCAGTTGGCAAATGGGAGCAGGATGGAACACGTGCGGGGAAAAAACTTAGGAGCATTCGCGTTTGGATAAGGTATGCCTGATAAATTTGTTACTTACAATGAAATTTAATTTACACATGTTATTTTTCTGTGCTCGGTTGAATATTTCATCGCCATGAGTTTTCTTGCACCCACCTTCCTACGGTATTTGGAATCCCCTTGCCCGATGTATTCTAAATTGATTTCCCGTGGTGAACCCAACCTCTGATTGCAATGAATTCTCTGCATTTTTTTTAATGATTAATGCGAAGAAAAACTGAGTTTTTATCTTCTGTCCCTTATCTCTTTTGTTATTAGTCTGTTCCTCAGCAGTCGGCCAGGAGCAGAATCGACGGTCGTCACTCCGGTGTTTAAATACCTATAGATTCAAATTCCCTGCTTTTCTATGCATGGATAATAAGTGAAGGATAAATTTATCTCATTTATTTAACCCTTACTTATCTCTGCGTTTTTCTCTTATGATTAATCCCTAGTCTTGGTGCCTTCTTGTGATTGAGAATCTCTGTGTCTTGATTGATTAAAACTCTAATTTTCTCTGTGTTTTTAATTTCTTAAACCTTGGTAAATCTGTACACTTGATTGATTCATTGTTGAATGATTATTCCTTGTGCCTTATTGTGAACGAGTACCTCTACGTTTTGATTACCTTTGCATTCCCTTGAAATATTTTCTCTACATTTCTTTGAATGATTACTTGTGCATATCATTGAATCATCAACCTTGCGTTTTGGATTCATTAAACCCCAAAATTTTTGCGTTATTATGATATGTCTGCGTTGATACAGAATTCCATGCGTTTTATGATAAGTTCCCAGTGTCTTTGATAGTTTCTAGCAAAGATATGATGAATCTCGTTTCTTTTAAAGCGAATCTATACATAATGTGTGACTACGAATTTAATCGTGTGATTGCTAAATTGATAGTTAATGACAACGATTTTACGTAATGTATGACTGTGAACTTAATGAGTATTGCTAGTGATCTTAAACATATCGTGTGACTGCTAAATTTATATTCAATGACAGGGAAATTATAAGCGCGATATCTTTAGACTGTTTTATTTATTTATTACATTTATAGATTGCGAATTTACCATTTATTAGACATCGATATCTTGTGTGGAATGGAAAACGATTTCATTCATCTAATAGAAAACAAAGTCATTTGGTAATAGACAATGATTTGATGCATTGAATGGACAACGTAGTGATGACCTTATCACCTTAATTTTATACATGTGATGGATAGCGTGGTGAATGCTTTATTGCCTTAATTGTTATATACATGATGGAAAATATAGTGATCATGACCTCAAGGTTCAAGGTTGCAACGATTTTGGTTGGCAACAAATCACTTTCGAAATTCAACAATTACTAGTCAAATTTCATGCTATTTAAATTAATTAATACCACACAATAAATTTATAGCTAATTGACTTGAAATTATTAATAAACAAATTTTATTGCCTTTGAATTTATTTATTACTACCCCCCCAAAAATGAATTGCTAATTAAATTGCAGTTAATACCCGGATCTGTAGTGCAAATTTAATGTATCGATTTAATGTTTTACTGCCAACGAATTAATGACTTTACTCTAGAATTAATGTTTTTACTTTAAGAAATTGTATTTTAATCCCTGCTGAATAGCGCCTTTCCTTAACGCTTTTTCTTGATGTATAACATCCTTCCTGAATGATGTCCTTTCTCAATCTTGGTTGTAAATGTCTTGTTGTATAACACTTCTCCTTAACGTTTGATTAACGTTGCTGGAACTGTGGGGGATTTCTTGGAATGTAATTCGATTCTAGATTAAGTAGAATTGTTGGAATGACTTGTAATAGAGCGTGATGGACTGAACTAAATTTCCATATTATAGTGGAGTCTATGGGTTCATTTAATATCTGGATTATAATAGCATTTATGAAACTCATTTTAAATTCCATATTATAGTGGAGTCTATGGGTTGATTTAATTTATGGATTATAGTAGCGTTGATGGAATTCATGTTTACAGTAGAGTTGATAAAATTTATTTTAAATTCCATGCTATAGTAGAGTTGATGAAATTTTATTTCAACTCTAGATTATAGTATATTGTTGCAATGAACATTATAATAGAGATTATGAAGGGATCATTTTAAAATAAGAATTGGAATCTTCTAATTGACTCATCTAGTCTTGTTCTTAATGAAGGATAATTTAGATAGAAGTCCCCTTCTTGGTATGGTTCCTTGCTTGATCGTTTTGGAAAAATTTAAGGACTTATAAATAAGTTAGGGGATTATAAAAACTTGAAGGGAAGATATGATGATACCGGAAGTTGTTATATGTTTTTATTGTATTTAGAGACTGGTTAGTATGCGATGATTGAGCCCTTGATGATAAATTTATTACTAATTTACATCTAGATGTTGCGCAAATTGAAGGTATTGTGTAGTCCTCCGACGTATTGTGTTTCTTGTATGTTAGAGCGCCTTCGTCTAGTGATGTTGTATAGTGTATGAGTGTGCAAGTTGAATTTCAGGCTTGTGGGATTTTGTTGGGTGGAAGGTTTAGACTTATTTGGTTGCTCTTGGTTTTCTGGCATATTTTTCGCAAGGTGGTGATGTGACACCGTATGGTTGGATCATTGTGCGTGTTAGTTAAAAAGCGCACATGAAACCTGGCTTAGGGTTATGCATCTCCCGATGGGATGAAGTGGTCCTTGTAAGTAAGGTTGTACTTGTTTTGTAGTGTTACAGTGTTTCCTCGCTTCATGGAAGGGTTCTAATTACTTGTGTTGTTAAAGTTGTTGTCGTTGATTGCCTTCCTGCTTAAAACAAAAAAAAAAAAATTACACTTTATTGCGTCACTTGTGGTCGTAACAGCAGGGGTCGTTACACAAACTGTGAGGAGTTATGTGACGTATCACATAACACTACAAATGGAATGACATGTACTATCCATCTAGATTAGTATTACCTTCAAATATATCAAAACTCATACCATTATACATCAAACAAACTTGGGTCCATTACCCAAACCTGGGTTCTCTAACTTCACATGGCCATAACTCTCTAACCGTGAGGAGTTATGTGATGTTCCACATGCCAACGGAAATGGCATGACATGTAATACCCATCTAGAATAGTCTTAACTTGAAATATATTAAAACTCATACCATTATACATCAAAACAACTTGTGTCCATTACCCAAACCTTTGTTCTACCGGAATTCTCAACCGAATTTCTCCAAGAGTTGAAATCAAATACTAAGGTTTGACATCAATATACAATATCACTCTCCAATGGTTGACATCAATGAAAACCAACAATCCATACCAATTGTCCATCAAACTAAGCCAACTGTCTGACACAATGTATATCTATGTGCATGAGAACTAACAAATTGTTTGGTTGTGTGAAGAATGAATTGTAGGAAGAAGGGTCTTGGTTATCACAGTTGTTATTGGATAAATCAATGAATGAAGACATAAACTAGTCTCCCTAGATCCACCTGGATCTAGAAAAAAACAAGACATGACATGATGCTTTCCCTAAGTAGCTATCATTGAATTTACTACCAAAGAAGGAATCGATGACATACCTTTAGATATCGCTTCCTTATATCTCTGTTGTCCCTGCTTCACTCCAGTGCTCTTGTGAGATTAAATCTGCAATGACACAAACCAACCAAAGTGAAAGCAATAATTGTAGATTCAATGGAAACCTAAACATATGATCAAGGAGTCATGTAATAAAATGATAATGATTTTATGGGAAAGAAACATGTCACCATATCATATTAAGTAAAAGTGGAATATACAACCAAATTTCCTTGATGTCGCAAGTTTCCTTTTGGTGGTGCTTTGTTCCAGCACACACATACACTTGCTCTGAATTTGTATGAATATGGTCCACAAAGCTTGATGGACGAATGGAGGCCCCAAGCATCGATTGTATTAGGATTCTTCACACGGTCTTTAACCTATTCTTTCAACAATTCTTTGCTCAATCTTTCTTAACCTTTTCCATGAGAAATCCATTATTATATAGGATAAGGTGAAGTGGTTACTAGGATGAGGATGATCCCACCAAATCAGAGAAGCCAGTAAGATCACAACCATGTGGATTCCACCTCACATTCCAGAAGATTCTCCTTCTAGAAACTTCATGAAACTTCTTCCTTTTCTTAGATTCAAACGCCGCCACACCCTGCCTATATAGCAGCATGCATAAATCCCGTGAGCCATGCATACAACAGCCTGTAGAAATCAAGGATTTCTGCACTGTGTACCACTGTCAGCCTACAACGTCATTATAAAAATGTTCCTTGTAGGGGAAGAACTTAGTCATTTTCCTCATGTAAAAGATCTTTTGGAAGCCTGAAAACATGCATGTAGGATCATCATCAGAGTGACTAAAATAATGTGTAATAGAATGCCCCCCAAAGTATGAGGCTGGAACATGTGATAGCTGAAATGCTTTGTAAAATGCATGTGTGTGTCGGGAACAAGGAGCACACCAAGAAGGAACCTGGAAACAATCAAGCATCTGCATAGAATTATACCATTTCTAAGGTAGGCATTTCCATACTCATACTACAAGTGATTGAAATCATAAATTCAAGTCATGGCCACCAATTATGCACCGTGGATCCATGTCATCAAGATTATACATAGCCACCAAGAATACACTATGGATCTATGTATTAGAAAGTTTAAATTCAAACACAGCCATGAGACATACAAAGTGGATTTGTGTGTCAATACAAATCATAAATACTCCATCACAACCTGGACCCAAAAGATAAGATCCATGGTCTTCAAACCCGTTGTCCATAAGTATGAATCTAACCATGCGATTATAGGTGTTGAAGTCAAACATTGTAGAAACCACTTGATTACTGGTCATTGATGAAAACTGTTAACAAGCATAAGGGAAATCACCATTGATGCCAATGACTCCCGAGGTACCTTAGTACAATCCATAAAATGTGAATAAATGTGCTGAAGTAGAACACTTGATGAAATCTCTTGATCAGGGACCAATGACATGAATCCACTGTCGAAATCGAAGAAACCTACCATTGACGCATGTAGTCTCTAAGGTAATAAATGATTTCTAAGTCTTGTTCCCAGATGATGAGTTGAAGTCGACAGGAAAAGACTCATCACGGGAGGGCCTTGATGTATCCCCCATCAGTGACATAAAATAGGTAACAGATTTACGGTAGATCAAAGTATATAAATGATTTGAAACTGACACAGGGAAGGCCGACATGGTAAGAATTGAAAATTGTAGATGGCCGAATTGAGGGAGGGCTTGTTTGGAATTCTCTTGAACATATAAATGACACGAAAATGGTCTTGGAAGCATTGACTCAAAGACGACCCAAGATATGAACTTGCAGAAAGTCAGATGAGAGACAAATGGATTTCCCAACCCAGATTCAAATGATGAAGGGGATGTCATGTTCAAGAGCAACTAGTACTGCCACTAACACAGGTGCAGATACACATTTCTTTCCCAAACTCCCCCCCACCATTTCTGGTGAGTACATCTTTATTTTTATGCAATATTGAGGAGGATAACATATGCTTGTTGATATAAGCTCATCCTTCAGATGAGTCCCTCAGAGTATTTTTAACGAACCCTAAGAAGGAGTGGTTCGGTCCCAGGTGGGTCTTTCGATGTTTGTTTAATGAGTCCAAAGATAGAAAACTCAAGGGTTTTTCATGTTTATAGAGTCTGAAAAACACATTAAAGAGAACTCTCTCAGTTCCTTTTTCATAAAATAATTTGACGAGACCGAAAAAGTGATAAACTATCACCCATCCAATGTTTTCTTCAAATACTTTTATGAGCGTGAAAAGAATAAGGTTGCTCGACAATATTTTCATTTTTACAGAGTGTGAAAAGATCTTAAAGGATACTCCATGGGTTCCTCTTTTCGTGTTTCCATGACGAGTATGAAAAAAATGACAAAAGTATACTCGGTTACATTCTCATCGATTTTCGAGCACAAGAACGAACAAAGACTAGGCTCGAGGTTTTTTCTGAAAAACCCTAAAAAGGACTGATATATGTAACAAACAACAAAGCGAATCAAAACATATCCATACAACATTGTTCAAGACTATAGTCTTTCCACCTGTGAAAAATAAAAGACTCATGGGACCATTAGACCTTTATATTATGATAAAATGCATTAAAATAATATAAAATATTATTAGAAAAAGAAAAAAGTTAAATAAACAGGGATAAAATTTCTTATTGCTATTTCATTTGCATTTCATTCCAAACTTGTCTAGAGACCCTGTTTTTACCTCATATTTTGGCTGTCGATTGTGAGAAGCATAGGCTACCATTCAACAAATGGTCTCCATCAAAACGGTAATATCATCATCCTCTTCTTTTTCAATGGATTAAATTTCATTTATTTTGGTTAAAAGGTAGTTTTTGGATGATTTTTTAGGTCGGTAGGCTTGCTCTGGGGCCTCCGCAAGTGGCCAGTATCGAGACCTGCAGAAATCAAGGATTTCTGTAGGTTCCCTATGTATCACCTGTAGAAACCCCACACTATATTTAAATCTTGTCTGCGGTGGCTGAAAACCCAAAAAGTTACCCACGCGTTTGCTCAAAAAAGAATTTCAAAAGCAACGATTGAGGATGGTAATCCATTTTTCTCGTCTCCATGCAGGTATTTGATTTCCAAAATGTTGGATTGGAGAGAACGGGAACACGAGGATGATGAATTTGAGGCCTTCAATGATCAAGGGACTGTGAATGCCCTACGACAGTGCAGATTGTTAAAAAATTTCAAAATCCAGGACATGAGAGCCCAACTAAGGTTACTAGAATACTTGGTCCACATGTGGGATGTAGACCAACAAGTGTTTCATGTGGGTGTCCATGTTATTTCCTTGGATATTGAATAAATTTACTTTTTGACAGGATTATCCCATCGTGGAGCACATGTGACCTTAATAGGAGGTTGAGGTGGTGGTTTGCTGATGAGCGAATACATCTGTCGTTACTGTGAACCTGAGGCTAAAAGGTGCAAAGGTAAGGTATATATCAGAGGTGTTTGGGATTTAACTCTCTGGACCATTTTGTTTACCATTGCATGGATGGCGGGAAGTGCATCTCCGCACATGGCCCTCCAAAGTTATTTTCAGTATGCCATGGAATGCACAAAACCTCTTTTGTTCAACTGGTGCGATGGTCTTTTTCACAGTATGAAGACACAATTAACCAAGAGAAAGAATGGGGACCTGAAGAAATTCGAGTATGGGTCAATTTTGGTGTCTTTCTTTCTAGAAAGAGTCCCTCATTTACGCCTACAGGTAGAGTGGGGTATACTAGCACCACAGGGTCCAAGGATGAAAAGGTGGTGCGATCTCATGGCTTGGCATGTAGCGGGCCCCATTTTGAAATACAATGATGAATTCTTTGATGGGTTGAGGCCTCAAATATTGATGATCGATGATTACGCCTATGCCGACTTGGAGTTTCGAGGTGACCCCAATTTGGTTTTACCTGAGGGTTTTCAGTGGGGGGACCTAGGTAAGAAAAACATTTTGCTTTTTATGATGTTTTTGTGAATTTCTTAGATTATAAGATGTTTTTTATGTTCTCTATCCAATGACTAATCAAAAAATTTGACCATGCAGATGTAGGACCACACCGGCCTCTGGGTATCCCCCCCACTCAAAGATGAGGGGGAGTAGCTATAGTGGCAGGATGGGACGTTGATGATTATGCACCGATCGAGAAGAATTTAGAGGGTTTGACGGCGGACATCCCGGATATCTCGATCAATGAGATTCTGAGGTGTTATCAGTGCCAAACCGTAGGCATGTCGGGTTCACTCAGCCGACTACTCCGCAAGGTAGCACGGGCAGTAGTATGCTACTATGAGCAACATCCATGATTCACTTTTGTAGAAGCCATGGGCTTCATATTTTGATATTTTGGTCTTTTGGACGGAAAACACTTTTTTTAAAAAACATTTTTATCGTTATATATATACATGAGGCTTCTACCAACTTACTTTTCTTTATATACAACATGTGATGTGTGATTGGATTTATAAATGTCTCAAATG
>JASDQU010739981.1:91940-103043 GCA_032191745.1 Picea mariana
GGTTAAACTATACTGAAGGTAACCTGCTCTGATACCAATTGTTGATACTGAGAGGGGGGTGAATTAGTATCAAGTACAATTTAAAACCTTTTTCAAATTATAATTAAACCATTCAATTATATCCAATGAGAAATGAAAAATAGTATAAGAGTTACACCAATACACCACAATACACCGTGCACAATATATGAGAAATAATCAATAGTTATTGTTCAAGGGAAGTTATGACTTCCAAAGGTAGCTACAACTTCCAAATGTAAAGGGAGGGATAAAAATCCAAGAGGAAGATAAAATCATCCAATATCAAGAGATTTTAACTCTCCATCCTTTCCCCTTCCTTCCACCCAAGAATATATGAGAGATAATAAAACTTTACATTAAATCATCACCATCAACCAATCATCACATAGAACCTGATAATGCTTCCTAATACTTCTTCAATTCTTCAATTCTTGGAGTAATCTAATCCTATAGATAACATTACTCAATGTATTTTCTGAAACTCCTCCAATTTTCACTCCTTGAATCCTCCTCAAAAAGAAGTTATGGAAAGAATGGTAGACTTTATTCAAGTCTGGTCTATTTAGGAGAGTGAACTTTCCCAGATGGCCCCGCGCGCAATATTTAACATACAATTCTAAAACTCTCACAAAAGAAACTATAGTCCGTACTCTTTCCAATTCAATTTGTCCCATGTCATTTGGATTCTCAAGGAAGAAGCTATGACTTTTTTACCTGGAACACCTATTTATTGACTAGCTTCAGGACTGGTCACAACCCTTATCTTCCACAGAGTGTATCTCCATAATTATAGCGAATCAAGAGCTGGAATTTTTACCACAGGTACCTTGCTATGTATTATTAATACCATAGAAATTTCACGATCTGAATCGTTCTAGAAAAAAAGTTATAGCAAAAATGGTAAGATGACCTAAAAATAACATACCTTAGAACACATCACCAAACGACTTCATCCTCCCTTGAAATCTGGCCTTCTTTACTTCTAATTTCCTCTGAAATTTAACTTATATCAAATGAATGTATAATGATGTGTATTTATACCATTTATGTCACTTCCTTTTAAAATTAGGGCCGACCTAACACTTTCTTATTTTGTAATTCTTTTCTTTAATTATCTTCAGGGCGTACATGTACTTCCTTCTTCAATTCACTTTGTCATCTTCAAAAATTCATTTCTCCTCAACCATGAGGATCCATGTGACATGCCACATACTAATGGAAACAAGATGATGTATACTATCCATCCATGGGTGTTGTATATGCATGTGCATTGTCCTTCATGTCCAAATACCATCATCAATCTTGTAGTCCAAAACCCATGACTAGGGTTGACATCAATGACAACAACCAATCTTCCTACAAATAATGCCTTTCCTTAACACTTTTTTTTTCTATATAACATCCTAGCTGTATAAATTCCTTTTTGAATGACGTCCTTGCTCAATCTCGACTGTAAACATCTTGTTGTATAACGCTTCTCCTTAACGTTACTGGAATTGTGGGGGATTTCTTGGAATTTAATTCGATTCTAGATTAAGTATAATTGTTGGAATGACTTGTAATAGAGTGTGATGGACTGAACTAAATTTCCAGATTACAGTGGAGTCTATGGGTTCATTTAATCTCTGGATTATAATAGCATTGATGAAACTCATTTTGAATTATAGATTATAGTGGAGTCTATGGGTTGATTTAATTTATGGATTATAGCAGCGTTGATGGAATTCATGTTTACAGTAGAGTTGATAAAATTTATTTTAAATTCCAGACTATAGTAGAGTTGATGAAATTTTATTTCAATTCTAGAGTATATTAGATTGTTGCAATGAAAATTATAATAAAGATTATGAAGGGATCATTTTAAAATAAGAATTGGAATCTTATAATCGACTCGTCTAGTCTTGTTCTTAATGAAGAATAATTTAGATATAAGTCCCCTTCTTGGTATGGTTCCTTGCTTGATGTTTTTGGAAAAAATTAAGGAATTATAAATAAGTTAGGGGATTATAAAAACTTGAAGGGAAGATATGATGATACCGGAATTTTTTTTATGTTTTTATTGTAGTTAGAGACTGGTTACTATGCGATGATTGAGTCCTCGACAATAAATTTATTACCGATTTACATCTATATGTTGCGCAAATTGAAGGTATTGTGTAGTCACCCAGCGTATCATGTTTCCTGTATGTTAGAGCGCCTTCGTCTAACAACATCGTATAATGTATGAGTGTGCAAGTTGGATTTTAGGCTTGTGGGATGTTGCGCTTGGGTTCCTGGTGTATTTGTCGCAAGGTGGTGACATGAGACCATATGGTTGGATCATTGTGTGCGTTATTTGACAAGAGCACATGAAACCTAGCTTAGGTTTATGCGCCTCCCGATGGGATGAAGTGGTCCTTTTAAGTAAGGTTGTACTTGTTTTGTAGTGTTACAGTGTTTCCCCACTCGTCAGAAGGGTTCTAATTACTTGTGTCATTAAATTTGTTGTCGTTGATTGCCTTCTTTCTTAAAACAAAAAAAAAATCACTTGCTTGTGTCGCATGTGGTCGTAACGATGGGGGTTGTTACATATGGTATCATAGGGGGTTCAACCCTGCGACTGTGGATCATCATGCTTTCCACTGCAGTAAACCCTTGAGTAATAACCTAGCGCTAATTAAAACTTTAACATGTCCATACGGTGATCTCGATTAGACGATGCCATAGAGGTACACAACGTGGTGTTGTGGAAGGAGGTGCGACACATCCAGAAGTGGTTGTGCCCTCAGAGTCTAACCCTAAGGGAAGGACAAGTCCTTGGGCTGGATTCGATTGTTGTAAGGGATGATGATGGTCTGAAAAGGTCCTTACAGGGAATGTCATAGGCCTTGATTCACCATCTATACTAATATGAGGCCAGGGTGCCTATACCCCTTAGGGTCCACAATGCGCCCTAGCTAGTACCATTAGATTTCACCAAGAAATCGAGAGGGATACGTTCTCAAGTCCATGAGTGTCGCGGACAGCTTCGCCATCAAGGCATGGTTGGAGAATATGGTGATTTGCTTGCACTTTGCGACTACCTCCAACATGAAGGTATGCATGGTGGTCTTTCAACTAAAGGGGAGTGCTCTTCTATGGTGGAAGATGCTCCTATCGCATTTGAACATGTTAGTCGAAGACATGTCATGGGAACTATTCGAGGAATGGTTCTGGGAGAGGACTAGAGCATCTGGATCAGCCGGACCCACTACCGTGGGAGGTTTGGGCAAGGCACATTGGATTCTTCCAGCAGTGAATAACCATCAAGCATAGCACCAGTCGACTGTGCTCGAGACATCAGGTACTGTCGCTGACTAGACCCTTAGTATTTTGATAGATCCCAGTGCTACAAGGAGTTTCATTTCTGGGGTAGCACTAACCATAATTAAGGTAAAGGCAGTCGAACAGGATGAGTTTATCTTTGTAGATATGGCTTCAGGAGCCAAACAAAGTTTGGAGGGAAGGTTACGAGTTGTATCCTTAACCTAGGAGAGTTCATCACTAGGGCCAACCTATACGTCATGATCTTAGGATCTTATGATGTCATGATCGATATGGACTGGCTGGAATCGCATGAGGTGATACTCAACTGTAAAACTAAATGGTTGAGCTTGGTCTATGATGAGGGTTAGAGACACGTGATTGTAGGTCAGAACTAGGGATTTTTCCTGAGGTTCATCTCTTCCTTGCAGCTACGAAAGAGCATGCGAAAGGGATGTAAGATTTATGTGATGCTTGCGTTAAATGAGGAGGGAGCAGTAGAAGGTCTAGAGCACCTTCCGGTGGTGAGAGAGTTTGTAGATTTCTTCCCTAAGGAGTTACCTGGGATGCCGCCAGAGAGGGAATTGGAAGTTACCATTCACCTAAAACTAGGGATTGAACCGATAACAAGAACGCCTTATAGGATGTCGACCCCAGAGTTACAGGATTTGAGAATGCAACTGAAGGAGTTGTTGGACCTGGGACTTATACATCCAAGTGTGTCACCGTGGGGTGCACTGATTATCTTCATACGGAATAAGGATGGGTCTTGGAGACTCTGCATTTACTATCATCAATTGAACAAAGAAACAATCAAGAATCAGTACCCGTTGCCAAGGATTGATGATCTATTTGATCATATGAAAGGCATGATAGTGTTTTCAAATATTTACTTGCGATCAGGGTATCACTAGTTTCATATCAAGGAGGAGGACATCCCTAAGACCACCTTTAAGATGAGGTTTTAACATTATGAGTTTACTGTTTTACCGTTTCGACTGACAAACGCCATAGGGGTATTTATGAGTTTGATGAACGGGGTGTTCCACGATTACTTGGACAAGTTTTTCCAAGTATTCATTCGAAATATTTTGATTTACTCTCGGATGATGGAGGATCATGACGAGCACTTATGCTTGGTACTACAGTGTCTGCGAGAGAACAAACTGTATGGGAAATTGTCTAAATGCTCATTTTATCAATCGAAGATTCACTACTTAGGGAATGTCATCTCTGGCGAAGGTATCTTCATGGATCCAACAAAGGTCAAGGCTATTATGGAATGGCCTCCGCTGACGAACATCCCAGAAGTGCATAGCTTCATGGGTTTAGTGGGATATTATCAACATTTTGTCGAGGGTTTTTTGAAGATAGCAAATCCAATTACGGAATTGCAGAAGAAGAACAAGAAGTTTGTTTGGACCGATAAATGCACGAAAGAATTTCGAAGGTTCAAGGAGTTGTTGACAACAACACCGATACTGAAGGTCCCTGACATGGATGCGAACTTCTTGGTATGCGCTGACGCATCCAAGGAAGGCTTAGACACAATATTGATGCAAGACAGTCGAGTGATCATTTACATCTCGAGAAATTTGAGAAGGCATGAGGAGAAATATGCGACACATGATTTAGAGTTGTTAGCCATTGTTTATGCCTTGAGAGTTTGGAGACATTACCTGATTGGACGGAAATTCAAACTAAAAATGGACCACTGTGGACTACAACACATCCTTACGCAAAGCGAATTGAACGCGTGACAACGATGTTGGTCGAAATTTCTTAGTGAGTATGATTTAGATATTACTTACATAAAAGGGACAATGGACAGAGTGGCAGATGCATTGAGTCAGAGACCATGCATATTTTTGGTGATGCTTCTTCAGACGAATCTATGTGAAAATATTCTAACTTTACAACACAACAATGACTGGTACAAAGAGGTCAAGTATTTTATCGAACAAAACACAATGTTGGTACCAAAATTTGAAGGATTTACTATGGACAACGACGAATCATTGAGATTTAAAAGTTGAATTTACATATCGCCCAACGACGATTTGAGGAGTTGATCCTAAACAAGGCTCCCATAGCAGTGTACATGGCTCACCTAGGAGTCACGAAGATGAGGGAAGACCTTCAACACTTATTCTTTTGGAAAGGAATGAAGGAAAACATAGTCAACTACGTGGAAATATGTCTAGAATGTCAGCATGTGAAAGATGAACATAGACATCCGATAGGATTACTATAGCCAAACACTATTCTAGAATTGAAATGGGAGGTCATTTCGATGGAATTCATTTTCGGATTGCCACTGATAGCAAGGAGACACAACTCAATTTTTGTGGTAGTTGACACTTTGATGAAGAGTGCTCATTTTATTCCTGTCCGTATGACGTATTAGGCACCTGATATAGTTATAGTTTTCATTAGTGAAATTGTGAGGCTAAATGGCGTGCCTAAGAGGATTATATCTGATCCAGGATCGATGTTTATTGGATGATTTTGGACTAGTTTCCAAGAGGACTTGGGAACCCAACTTAACTTTAGTATTGTGTATAACCTAGAGACAGACGGGCAGACCGAACAAAAAAAAAAAATATTGGAGGACATGTTGCGTATGTATGTGATGGACCAACATAAGCATTGGGAAGAATTATTTCCACTAGTGGAATTCACATATAACAACAGTTATCAAGGCACCATTAAGATGGCACCTTTCGAGTTTCCTTATGGGAGACTGTGTTGGATGCCTTTGATTTGGGATCGGTTTGAGAATAGGGTCTTGGTGGGACCTAAAGCGATCCAAGAAATGGAAGACCAAATGCAAACCCTAAGACAAAGGATAAAGGAAGCGTAGGATCAACAGAAGAGTTATGTCGATGTGCGTCTTGTCGATCGAGTATTCTTGCGGGTGAAACCACATAAGAGTTCGATCAAGTTTGGAAAGGGTGCTAAAATATCTCCTAGGTTTAGGGGTTCCTGAGAGATTGTGGAAAAGAGAGGGCCCATGGCCTATTTGACTAGCCTTGCCTGATTCTTTGAGGCATACACACAATGTCTTTCATGTCTTTGTTTTAAGACATTATGTTAGTGATCCTACTCATGTTGTTGACATGAGTTCCTTGTAGGATTGAATGAGGGTGTGCTCACGACAACGCCCATCCGTGTCCTGGACCATCGCATTTGAAAACTATGGCATCGAACAGTAGATCAGGTCAAGGTCTAGTGGGACAAATATAGTCCACACTCAGAGACCTGGTAGGACACATATGATATGCGCCAACAATTTTCATTTTTGCTTGATAGATAGACTTATGATACTATGATAAACTTTATTTCTTCACTTATATACTGTGAAACTTCAGGACGAAGTTTAGACCAAGAGGGGTTTTCTGTAACATCCCTCTCTTGCATGCACTGAGCGAACTTATTATATGAGGACACTTTCTTGCAAGTCATCCAGATTATTATACTATTGACCATTTGATTATGATTATGAGGCCTTATGGATATGATGCTATGTTATTTTGTTGTATTGACATACACATGTGTGATTGACTGTGTTCTCTTGAGTGTGTAGGACCTTGGAACTTGAGGATGCAGAGGCATCGATGAAACCCCTTCGACTGTGGATAGAGCCAGGGAGTGGACTGTTGGGTTGAATATTTTTGATGTGACATATGCACATATGATTAGATGTTATGATGATTGATTATTATTGCTGACATGATTTTTGATGAATGCAGGCTAATGATATCTTGCCGACTAGACTCACATGTGTAGTATAGGAGTCACACACGACAACCAGAGGCTTTGAGGGAGAGGTGTGCGAGCAGCCCTACCACAACCTACTAGAACTCTCTCTGTGGCTCGAACGGTAGGTTAACGATTACCTAGTTTGATAAGACCCACAATGTCGTGAGGGAACACTGTGACAGTCGCTCACAATGATTCTAAGGGGCGCATAATAAGGTAGGGGCATTGTTCCTTAGAGGCCCTTAGTCTTCCACAAGATCACCTGGAGGAGCATTGACTCCAGGGGTTTTTGATGACTACCAAAGTCAGTCAAGAGGCAAGTGACACCCTTGGAGCATATAGTGCGTCTTGAAGGGCACATCATGCAAGGAAAATGAAAAGAGGTGAGTGGCACCCTTGGATCACGTAGTTCTTCCTGAAGGGTACATCACGCAAGGAAATAGAAAGAGGTGAGTAACACCCTTGGAGCATGTAGTGCTTCCTGAATGGCACGCCGCATAAGGAAAATGGAAAGAGGCGAGTGGCACCCTTGGAGCACCTAGTGCGTCCTGAAGGGCACGTCGCGACTTTAACTGGTAAGTGAATAAACCTAGTTGGCCCTAAAATGAATGATGTGATAAGTAAGATTTAAAAACAATTTTTCCCTAATGAAAATGCCGCCCAACCTAGTGAAATTAAAACCTAGTCTAAGTAGAAGATGTGGTCAAAATAATAATAATAATAATAATTAAACATGTAACAAGAAGGAGGTAAGAAATTCAAATTAATTTATTAAAGTCAAATTATCATGGAGGATTAAATTTTTAAAAAGGGAAATGGTTGTTTTTATCTATTTTTGTTAATTTAATTTTAATTAAAAAGAAAAGAGGGTAAATGGTTGTTTCATCTACACTTGCTAAATTAATTTTTAATTAAAGAAGAAAAAGGGTAAATGGTTGTTTTATCTACACTTGCTAAATTGATTTTTCGTTCAAAAGGAAAAAGAGGGAAACTTAAAAGAAATAGTAAACTTAAAGAAAAAGGGGAAACCTAAAGAAAACGGGAAACTTAAACAAAAATCTGAATTTCTAACTTAGTAAGGAATCTTGCCTTGCGAACTTGCTATTTATGAAATCAACTAGGAATTAAGTAAGGCGTAAGTCATTTAAGTTTTGTAAGGGAATATTGGCACACCAAGGAGTGTTTTTAGGAATGCTTTTAGGTGGGTGAGGGAAATAGGAATAGTTAATTAATTAATAAAATTGATTTTCTGGTGCAACTAGGGGATGGGTTACATGTGTATGGGGGAGGTTTTTCCTAATTAAAATTTATGACAAAGGAATTTAATGAGAATTTGGGAAACTAATTTCTTAAAAATATATATAAAAATGATGGAGGAGGAGGATTATGGAGGGGATATTTTTGCGCAACGTTATGCTGTTGAATTTTTCCTTGACTGAAGTTTTCCTTGTGGGAGTTGGGATACCCAACTTGGGTAACGAGTTGTAGCTCGACCTTGCAAGGCGATCTGTGTGCTAGCAGTTATCTGGTATTTTTTGCGTGGCCCCTTTGCGGCTCAAGGGGCTTAGGGGGAAGAAGAGTACCCCTAGCGTTGGTTGGGAGGTACTGGTGAGGTCACATCAGTTGGCAAATGGGAGCAGGATGGAACACGTGCGGGGAAAAAACTTAGGAGCATTCGCGTTTGGATAAGGTATGCCTGATAAATTTGTTACTTACAATGAAATTTAATTTACACATGTTATTTTTCTGTGCTCGGTTGAATATTTCATCGCCATGAGTTTTCTTGCACCCACCTTCCTACGGTATTTGGAATCCCCTTGCCCGATGTATTCTAAATTGATTTCCCGTGGTGAACCCAACCTCTGATTGCAATGAATTCTCTGCATTTTTTTTAATGATTAATGCGAAGAAAAACTGAGTTTTTATCTTCTGTCCCTTATCTCTTTTGTTATTAGTCTGTTCCTCAGCAGTCGGCCAGGAGCAGAATCGACGGTCGTCACTCCGGTGTTTAAATACCTATAGATTCAAATTCCCTGCTTTTCTATGCATGGATAATAAGTGAAGGATAAATTTATCTCATTTATTTAACCCTTACTTATCTCTGCGTTTTTCTCTTATGATTAATCCCTAGTCTTGGTGCCTTCTTGTGATTGAGAATCTCTGTGTCTTGATTGATTAAAACTCTAATTTTCTCTGTGTTTTTAATTTCTTAAACCTTGGTAAATCTGTACACTTGATTGATTCATTGTTGAATGATTATTCCTTGTGCCTTATTGTGAACGAGTACCTCTACGTTTTGATTACCTTTGCATTCCCTTGAAATATTTTCTCTACATTTCTTTGAATGATTACTTGTGCATATCATTGAATCATCAACCTTGCGTTTTGGATTCATTAAACCCCAAAATTTTTGCGTTATTATGATATGTCTGCGTTGATACAGAATTCCATGCGTTTTATGATAAGTTCCCAGTGTCTTTGATAGTTTCTAGCAAAGATATGATGAATCTCGTTTCTTTTAAAGCGAATCTATACATAATGTGTGACTACGAATTTAATCGTGTGATTGCTAAATTGATAGTTAATGACAACGATTTTACGTAATGTATGACTGTGAACTTAATGAGTATTGCTAGTGATCTTAAACATATCGTGTGACTGCTAAATTTATATTCAATGACAGGGAAATTATAAGCGCGATATCTTTAGACTGTTTTATTTATTTATTACATTTATAGATTGCGAATTTACCATTTATTAGACATCGATATCTTGTGTGGAATGGAAAACGATTTCATTCATCTAATAGAAAACAAAGTCATTTGGTAATAGACAATGATTTGATGCATTGAATGGACAACGTAGTGATGACCTTATCACCTTAATTTTATACATGTGATGGATAGCGTGGTGAATGCTTTATTGCCTTAATTGTTATATACATGATGGAAAATATAGTGATCATGACCTCAAGGTTCAAGGTTGCAACGATTTTGGTTGGCAACAAATCACTTTCGAAATTCAACAATTACTAGTCAAATTTCATGCTATTTAAATTAATTAATACCACACAATAAATTTATAGCTAATTGACTTGAAATTATTAATAAACAAATTTTATTGCCTTTGAATTTATTTATTACTACCCCCCCAAAAATGAATTGCTAATTAAATTGCAGTTAATACCCGGATCTGTAGTGCAAATTTAATGTATCGATTTAATGTTTTACTGCCAACGAATTAATGACTTTACTCTAGAATTAATGTTTTTACTTTAAGAAATTGTATTTTAATCCCTGCTGAATAGCGCCTTTCCTTAACGCTTTTTCTTGATGTATAACATCCTTCCTGAATGATGTCCTTTCTCAATCTTGGTTGTAAATGTCTTGTTGTATAACACTTCTCCTTAACGTTTGATTAACGTTGCTGGAACTGTGGGGGATTTCTTGGAATGTAATTCGATTCTAGATTAAGTAGAATTGTTGGAATGACTTGTAATAGAGCGTGATGGACTGAACTAAATTTCCATATTATAGTGGAGTCTATGGGTTCATTTAATATCTGGATTATAATAGCATTTATGAAACTCATTTTAAATTCCATATTATAGTGGAGTCTATGGGTTGATTTAATTTATGGATTATAGTAGCGTTGATGGAATTCATGTTTACAGTAGAGTTGATAAAATTTATTTTAAATTCCATGCTATAGTAGAGTTGATGAAATTTTATTTCAACTCTAGATTATAGTATATTGTTGCAATGAACATTATAATAGAGATTATGAAGGGATCATTTTAAAATAAGAATTGGAATCTTCTAATTGACTCATCTAGTCTTGTTCTTAATGAAGGATAATTTAGATAGAAGTCCCCTTCTTGGTATGGTTCCTTGCTTGATCGTTTTGGAAAAATTTAAGGACTTATAAATAAGTTAGGGGATTATAAAAACTTGAAGGGAAGATATGATGATACCGGAAGTTGTTATATGTTTTTATTGTATTTAGAGACTGGTTAGTATGCGATGATTGAGCCCTTGA
>JASDQU010739981.1:103063-117890 GCA_032191745.1 Picea mariana
GGTATGCGCTGACGCATCCAAGGAAGGCTTAGACACAATATTGATGCAAGACAGTCGAGTGATCATTTACATCTCGAGAAATTTGAGAAGGCATGAGGAGAAATATGCGACACATGATTTAGAGTTGTTAGCCATTGTTTATGCCTTGAGAGTTTGGAGACATTACCTGATTGGACGGAAATTCAAACTAAAAATGGACCACTGTGGACTACAACACATCCTTACGCAAAGCGAATTGAACGCGTGACAACGATGTTGGTCGAAATTTCTTAGTGAGTATGATTTAGATATTACTTACATAAAAGGGACAATGGACAGAGTGGCAGATGCATTGAGTCAGAGACCATGCATATTTTTGGTGATGCTTCTTCAGACGAATCTATGTGAAAATATTCTAACTTTACAACACAACAATGACTGGTACAAAGAGGTCAAGTATTTTATCGAACAAAACACAATGTTGGTACCAAAATTTGAAGGATTTACTATGGACAACGACGAATCATTGAGATTTAAAAGTTGAATTTACATATCGCCCAACGACGATTTGAGGAGTTGATCCTAAACAAGGCTCCCATAGCAGTGTACATGGCTCACCTAGGAGTCACGAAGATGAGGGAAGACCTTCAACACTTATTCTTTTGGAAAGGAATGAAGGAAAACATAGTCAACTACGTGGAAATATGTCTAGAATGTCAGCATGTGAAAGATGAACATAGACATCCGATAGGATTACTATAGCCAAACACTATTCTAGAATTGAAATGGGAGGTCATTTCGATGGAATTCATTTTCGGATTGCCACTGATAGCAAGGAGACACAACTCAATTTTTGTGGTAGTTGACACTTTGATGAAGAGTGCTCATTTTATTCCTGTCCGTATGACGTATTAGGCACCTGATATAGTTATAGTTTTCATTAGTGAAATTGTGAGGCTAAATGGCGTGCCTAAGAGGATTATATCTGATCCAGGATCGATGTTTATTGGATGATTTTGGACTAGTTTCCAAGAGGACTTGGGAACCCAACTTAACTTTAGTATTGTGTATAACCTAGAGACAGACGGGCAGACCGAACAAAAAAAAAAAATATTGGAGGACATGTTGCGTATGTATGTGATGGACCAACATAAGCATTGGGAAGAATTATTTCCACTAGTGGAATTCACATATAACAACAGTTATCAAGGCACCATTAAGATGGCACCTTTCGAGTTTCCTTATGGGAGACTGTGTTGGATGCCTTTGATTTGGGATCGGTTTGAGAATAGGGTCTTGGTGGGACCTAAAGCGATCCAAGAAATGGAAGACCAAATGCAAACCCTAAGACAAAGGATAAAGGAAGCGTAGGATCAACAGAAGAGTTATGTCGATGTGCGTCTTGTCGATCGAGTATTCTTGCGGGTGAAACCACATAAGAGTTCGATCAAGTTTGGAAAGGGTGCTAAAATATCTCCTAGGTTTAGGGGTTCCTGAGAGATTGTGGAAAAGAGAGGGCCCATGGCCTATTTGACTAGCCTTGCCTGATTCTTTGAGGCATACACACAATGTCTTTCATGTCTTTGTTTTAAGACATTATGTTAGTGATCCTACTCATGTTGTTGACATGAGTTCCTTGTAGGATTGAATGAGGGTGTGCTCACGACAACGCCCATCCGTGTCCTGGACCATCGCATTTGAAAACTATGGCATCGAACAGTAGATCAGGTCAAGGTCTAGTGGGACAAATATAGTCCACACTCAGAGACCTGGTAGGACACATATGATATGCGCCAACAATTTTCATTTTTGCTTGATAGATAGACTTATGATACTATGATAAACTTTATTTCTTCACTTATATACTGTGAAACTTCAGGACGAAGTTTAGACCAAGAGGGGTTTTCTGTAACATCCCTCTCTTGCATGCACTGAGCGAACTTATTATATGAGGACACTTTCTTGCAAGTCATCCAGATTATTATACTATTGACCATTTGATTATGATTATGAGGCCTTATGGATATGATGCTATGTTATTTTGTTGTATTGACATACACATGTGTGATTGACTGTGTTCTCTTGAGTGTGTAGGACCTTGGAACTTGAGGATGCAGAGGCATCGATGAAACCCCTTCGACTGTGGATAGAGCCAGGGAGTGGACTGTTGGGTTGAATATTTTTGATGTGACATATGCACATATGATTAGATGTTATGATGATTGATTATTATTGCTGACATGATTTTTGATGAATGCAGGCTAATGATATCTTGCCGACTAGACTCACATGTGTAGTATAGGAGTCACACACGACAACCAGAGGCTTTGAGGGAGAGGTGTGCGAGCAGCCCTACCACAACCTACTAGAACTCTCTCTGTGGCTCGAACGGTAGGTTAACGATTACCTAGTTTGATAAGACCCACAATGTCGTGAGGGAACACTGTGACAGTCGCTCACAATGATTCTAAGGGGCGCATAATAAGGTAGGGGCATTGTTCCTTAGAGGCCCTTAGTCTTCCACAAGATCACCTGGAGGAGCATTGACTCCAGGGGTTTTTGATGACTACCAAAGTCAGTCAAGAGGCAAGTGACACCCTTGGAGCATATAGTGCGTCTTGAAGGGCACATCATGCAAGGAAAATGAAAAGAGGTGAGTGGCACCCTTGGATCACGTAGTTCTTCCTGAAGGGTACATCACGCAAGGAAATAGAAAGAGGTGAGTAACACCCTTGGAGCATGTAGTGCTTCCTGAATGGCACGCCGCATAAGGAAAATGGAAAGAGGCGAGTGGCACCCTTGGAGCACCTAGTGCGTCCTGAAGGGCACGTCGCGACTTTAACTGGTAAGTGAATAAACCTAGTTGGCCCTAAAATGAATGATGTGATAAGTAAGATTTAAAAACAATTTTTCCCTAATGAAAATGCCGCCCAACCTAGTGAAATTAAAACCTAGTCTAAGTAGAAGATGTGGTCAAAATAATAATAATAATAATAATTAAACATGTAACAAGAAGGAGGTAAGAAATTCAAATTAATTTATTAAAGTCAAATTATCATGGAGGATTAAATTTTTAAAAAGGGAAATGGTTGTTTTTATCTATTTTTGTTAATTTAATTTTAATTAAAAAGAAAAGAGGGTAAATGGTTGTTTCATCTACACTTGCTAAATTAATTTTTAATTAAAGAAGAAAAAGGGTAAATGGTTGTTTTATCTACACTTGCTAAATTGATTTTTCGTTCAAAAGGAAAAAGAGGGAAACTTAAAAGAAATAGTAAACTTAAAGAAAAAGGGGAAACCTAAAGAAAACGGGAAACTTAAACAAAAATCTGAATTTCTAACTTAGTAAGGAATCTTGCCTTGCGAACTTGCTATTTATGAAATCAACTAGGAATTAAGTAAGGCGTAAGTCATTTAAGTTTTGTAAGGGAATATTGGCACACCAAGGAGTGTTTTTAGGAATGCTTTTAGGTGGGTGAGGGAAATAGGAATAGTTAATTAATTAATAAAATTGATTTTCTGGTGCAACTAGGGGATGGGTTACATGTGTATGGGGGAGGTTTTTCCTAATTAAAATTTATGACAAAGGAATTTAATGAGAATTTGGGAAACTAATTTCTTAAAAATATATATAAAAATGATGGAGGAGGAGGATTATGGAGGGGATATTTTTGCGCAACGTTATGCTGTTGAATTTTTCCTTGACTGAAGTTTTCCTTGTGGGAGTTGGGATACCCAACTTGGGTAACGAGTTGTAGCTCGACCTTGCAAGGCGATCTGTGTGCTAGCAGTTATCTGGTATTTTTTGCGTGGCCCCTTTGCGGCTCAAGGGGCTTAGGGGGAAGAAGAGTACCCCTAGCGTTGGTTGGGAGGTACTGGTGAGGTCACATCAGTTGGCAAATGGGAGCAGGATGGAACACGTGCGGGGAAAAAACTTAGGAGCATTCGCGTTTGGATAAGGTATGCCTGATAAATTTGTTACTTACAATGAAATTTAATTTACACATGTTATTTTTCTGTGCTCGGTTGAATATTTCATCGCCATGAGTTTTCTTGCACCCACCTTCCTACGGTATTTGGAATCCCCTTGCCCGATGTATTCTAAATTGATTTCCCGTGGTGAACCCAACCTCTGATTGCAATGAATTCTCTGCATTTTTTTTAATGATTAATGCGAAGAAAAACTGAGTTTTTATCTTCTGTCCCTTATCTCTTTTGTTATTAGTCTGTTCCTCAGCAGTCGGCCAGGAGCAGAATCGACGGTCGTCACTCCGGTGTTTAAATACCTATAGATTCAAATTCCCTGCTTTTCTATGCATGGATAATAAGTGAAGGATAAATTTATCTCATTTATTTAACCCTTACTTATCTCTGCGTTTTTCTCTTATGATTAATCCCTAGTCTTGGTGCCTTCTTGTGATTGAGAATCTCTGTGTCTTGATTGATTAAAACTCTAATTTTCTCTGTGTTTTTAATTTCTTAAACCTTGGTAAATCTGTACACTTGATTGATTCATTGTTGAATGATTATTCCTTGTGCCTTATTGTGAACGAGTACCTCTACGTTTTGATTACCTTTGCATTCCCTTGAAATATTTTCTCTACATTTCTTTGAATGATTACTTGTGCATATCATTGAATCATCAACCTTGCGTTTTGGATTCATTAAACCCCAAAATTTTTGCGTTATTATGATATGTCTGCGTTGATACAGAATTCCATGCGTTTTATGATAAGTTCCCAGTGTCTTTGATAGTTTCTAGCAAAGATATGATGAATCTCGTTTCTTTTAAAGCGAATCTATACATAATGTGTGACTACGAATTTAATCGTGTGATTGCTAAATTGATAGTTAATGACAACGATTTTACGTAATGTATGACTGTGAACTTAATGAGTATTGCTAGTGATCTTAAACATATCGTGTGACTGCTAAATTTATATTCAATGACAGGGAAATTATAAGCGCGATATCTTTAGACTGTTTTATTTATTTATTACATTTATAGATTGCGAATTTACCATTTATTAGACATCGATATCTTGTGTGGAATGGAAAACGATTTCATTCATCTAATAGAAAACAAAGTCATTTGGTAATAGACAATGATTTGATGCATTGAATGGACAACGTAGTGATGACCTTATCACCTTAATTTTATACATGTGATGGATAGCGTGGTGAATGCTTTATTGCCTTAATTGTTATATACATGATGGAAAATATAGTGATCATGACCTCAAGGTTCAAGGTTGCAACGATTTTGGTTGGCAACAAATCACTTTCGAAATTCAACAATTACTAGTCAAATTTCATGCTATTTAAATTAATTAATACCACACAATAAATTTATAGCTAATTGACTTGAAATTATTAATAAACAAATTTTATTGCCTTTGAATTTATTTATTACTACCCCCCCAAAAATGAATTGCTAATTAAATTGCAGTTAATACCCGGATCTGTAGTGCAAATTTAATGTATCGATTTAATGTTTTACTGCCAACGAATTAATGACTTTACTCTAGAATTAATGTTTTTACTTTAAGAAATTGTATTTTAATCCCTGCTGAATAGCGCCTTTCCTTAACGCTTTTTCTTGATGTATAACATCCTTCCTGAATGATGTCCTTTCTCAATCTTGGTTGTAAATGTCTTGTTGTATAACACTTCTCCTTAACGTTTGATTAACGTTGCTGGAACTGTGGGGGATTTCTTGGAATGTAATTCGATTCTAGATTAAGTAGAATTGTTGGAATGACTTGTAATAGAGCGTGATGGACTGAACTAAATTTCCATATTATAGTGGAGTCTATGGGTTCATTTAATATCTGGATTATAATAGCATTTATGAAACTCATTTTAAATTCCATATTATAGTGGAGTCTATGGGTTGATTTAATTTATGGATTATAGTAGCGTTGATGGAATTCATGTTTACAGTAGAGTTGATAAAATTTATTTTAAATTCCATGCTATAGTAGAGTTGATGAAATTTTATTTCAACTCTAGATTATAGTATATTGTTGCAATGAACATTATAATAGAGATTATGAAGGGATCATTTTAAAATAAGAATTGGAATCTTCTAATTGACTCATCTAGTCTTGTTCTTAATGAAGGATAATTTAGATAGAAGTCCCCTTCTTGGTATGGTTCCTTGCTTGATCGTTTTGGAAAAATTTAAGGACTTATAAATAAGTTAGGGGATTATAAAAACTTGAAGGGAAGATATGATGATACCGGAAGTTGTTATATGTTTTTATTGTATTTAGAGACTGGTTAGTATGCGATGATTGAGCCCTTGACGATAAATTTATTACTAATTTACATCTAGATGCTGCGCAAATTGAAGGTATTGTGTAGTTCGTCGACGTATTGTGTTTCTTGTATGTTAGAGCGCCTTCGTCTAGCGACGTTGTATAGTGTATGAGTGTGCAAGTTGAATTTCAGGCTTGTGGGATTTTGTTGGGTGGAAGGTTTAGACTTATTTGGTTACTCTTGGGTTCCTGGCATATTTTTCGCAAGGTGGCAATGTGACACCGTATGGTTGGATCATTGTGCGTGTTAGTTGAAAAGCGCACATGAAACCTGGCTTAGGGTTATGCGTCTCCCGATGGGATGAAGTGGTCCTTGTAAGTAAGGTTGTACTTGTTTTGTAGTGTTATAGTGTTTCCCCGCTTCCTGGAAGGGTTCTAATTACTTGTGTTGTTAAAGTTATTGTCGTTGATTTCCTTCCTGCTTAAAACAAAAAAAAAAATTACACTTTCTTGCGTCACTTGTGGTCGTAACAGCAGGGGTCGTTACACAAACTATGAGGAGTTATGTGACGTTCCACATAACACTACAAATGGAATGACATGTACTATCCATATAGAATAGTGTTACCTTCAAATATATCAAAACTCATACCATTATACATCAAACAAACTTGGGTCCATTACCCAAACCTGGGTTCTTTAACTTCACATGGCCATAACTCTCTAACCGTGAGGAGTTATGTGATGTTCCACATGCCACTGGAAATGGCATGACATGTAATACCCATCTAAAATAGTCTTACCTTGAAATATATTAAAACTCATACCATTATACATCAAAACAACTTGTGTCCATTACCCAAACCTTTGTTCTACTGGAATTCTCAACCGAATTTCTCCAAGAGTTGAAATCAAATACAAAGGTTTGACATCAATATACAATATCACTCTCCAATGGTTGACATCAATGAAAACCAACAATCCATACCAATTTTCCATCAAACTAAGCCAACTGTCTGACACAATGTATATGTATGTGCATGAGAACTAACAAATTGTTTGGTTGTGTGAAGAATGAATTGTAGGAAGAAGGGTCTTGGTTATCACAGTTGTTATTGGATAAATCGATGAATGAAGACATAAACTAATCTCCCTAGATCCACCTGGATCTAGAAAAAAACAAGACATGACATGACGCTTTCCCTAAGTTGCTATCATTGAATTTACTACCAAAGAAGGAATGGATGACATACCTTTAGATATCGCTTCCTTATATCTCTGTTGTCCCTGCTTCACTCCAGTGCTCTTGTGAGATTAAATCTGCAATGACACAAACCAACCAAAGTGAAAGCAATAATTGTAGATTCAATGGAAACCTAAACATGTGATCAAGGAGTCATGTAATAAAATGATAATGATTTTATGGGAAAGAAACATGTCACCATATCATATTAAGTAAAAGTGGAATATACAACCAAATTGCCTTGATGTCACAAGTTTCCTTTCGGTGGTGCTTTGTTCCAGCACACACATACACTTGCTCTGAATTTGTATGAAGATGGCCCACAAAGCTTGATGGACGAATGGAGGCCCCAAGCATCGATTGTATTAGGATTCTTCACACAGTCTTTAACCTATTCTTTCAACAATTCTTTGCTCAATATTTCTTAACCTTTTCCATGAGAAATCCATTATTATATAGGATAAGGTGAAGTGGTTACTAGGATGAGGATGATCCCACCAAATCAAAGAAGCCAGTAAGATCACAACCATGTGGATTCCACCTCACATTCCAGAAGATTCTCCTTCTAGAAACTTCATGAAACTTCTTCCTTTTCTTAGATTCAAACGCCGCCACACCCTGCCTATATAGCAGCATGCGTAAATCCTGCGAGCCAGGCATAGAGTAGCCTATAGAAATCAAGGATTTATGCACTGTGTACCACTGTCAGCCTGCAACGTCATTATAAAAATGTGCCTTGTAGGGGAAGAACTTAGTCATTTTCCTCGTGTAAAAGATTTTTTTGGAAGCCTGAAAACATGCATGTAGGTTCATCATCAGAGTGACTAAAATAATGTGTAATAGAATTCCCCCCAAAGTATGAGGTTGGAACATGTGATAGCCGAAATACTTTGTAAAATGCATGTGTGTGTCGGGAACAAGGAGCACACCAAGAAGGAACCTGGAAACAATCAAGCATCTGCATAGAATTATACCATTTCTAAGGTAGGCATTTCCATGCTCATACTACAAGTGATTGAAATCATAAATTCAAGTCATGGCCACCAATTATACACCGTGGATCCATGTCATCAAGATTCTACATAGCCGCCAAGAATACACTATGGATCTATGTATTAGAAAGTTTAAATTCAGACACAGAAATGAGATATGCAAAGTGGATTTGTGTGTCAATACAAATCATAAATACTCCATCACAACCTGGACCCAAAAGATAAGATCCATGGTCTTCAAACCCGTTTTCCATAAGTATGAATCTAACCATGCGATTATAGGTGTTGAAGTCGAACATGGTAGAAACCACTTGATTACTGGTCATTGATGAAAAATGTTAACAAGCACAAGGGAAATCACCATTGATTCCAATGACTCCCGAGGTACCTTAGTACAATCCATCAAATGTGAATAAATGAGCTGAAGTAGAACACTTGATGAAATCTCTTGATCAGGGACCAATGACATGAATCCACTGTCGAAATCGAAGAAACCTGCCATTGACGCATGTAGTCTCTAAGGTAATAAACAACTTCTAAGTCTTTTTCCCAGATGATGAGTTGAAGTCGACAGGAAAAGATTCATCACAGGAGGGCCTTGATGTATCCCCCATCAGTGACATAAAATAGGTAACATATTTAGGGTAGATCAAAGTATATAAATGATTTGAAACTGACACAGGGAAGGCTGACATGGTAAGAATTGACAATTGTAGATGGCCGAATTGAGGGAGAGCTTGTTTGGAATTCTCTTGAACATATAAATGACACGACAATGGTCTTGGCAGCATTGACTCAAAGATGACCCAAGATATGAACTTGCAGAAAGTCATACGAGAGACAAATGGATTTCCCAACCCAGATTCAAATGTTGAAGGGGATGTCATGTTCAAGAGCAACTAGTACTACCACTAACACAGGTGCAGATACACATTTCTTTCCCAAATTCCCCCCCACCATTTCTGGTGAGTACCTCTTTATTTTTATGCAATATTGAGGAGGATAACATATTCTTGTTGATATAAGCTCATCCTTCAGATGAGTCCCTCAGAGTATTTTTAACGAACCCTAAGAAGGAGTGGTTCGGTCCCAGGTGGGTCTTTCGATGTTTGTTTAATGAGTCCAAAGATAGAAAACTCAAGGGTTTTTCATGTTTATAGAGTCTGAAAAACACATTAAAGATAACTCTCTCAGTTCCTTTTTCGTAAAATAATTCGACGAGACCGAAAAAGTGATAAACTATCACCCATCCAATGTTTTCTTCAAATACTTTTATGAGCATGAAAAGAACAAGGTCGCTCGACAATATTTTCATTTTTACAGAGTGTGAAAAGATCTTAAAGGATACTCCATGGGTTCCTCTTTTCGTGATTCCATGACGAGTACGAAAAAAATGAAAAAAGTATACTTGGTTATGTTCTCATCAATTTTCGAGCACGAGAACGAACAAAGACTAGGCTCGAGGTTTTTTCTGAAAAACCCTAAAAAGGACTGATATATGTAACAAACAACAAAGCGAATCAAAAAATATCCATACAACATTGTTCAGGACTATAGTCTTTCCACCTGTGAAAAATAAAAGACTCATGGGACCATTATACCTTTATATTATGATAAAATGCATTAAAATAATATAAAATATTATTAGAAAAAGAAAAAAGTTAAATAAATAGGGATAAAATTTCTTATTGCTATTTCATTTGCATTTCATTCCAAACTTGTCTAGAGACCCTGTTTTTACCTCATATTTCGGCTGTCGATTGCGAGAAGCATAGGCTACCATTAAACAAATGGTCTCCATCAAAACGGTAATATCATCATCCTCTTCTTTTTCAATGGATTAAATTTCATTTATTTTGGTTAAAAGGTAGTTTTTGGATGATTTTTTAGGTTGGTATGCTCGCTCTAGGGCCGCCATAGGTGGCCAGTATCGGGACCTGCAGAAATCAAGGATTTCTGTAGGTTCCCTATGTATCACCTGTAGAAACCCCACACTATATTTAAATCTTGTCTGCGGTGGACGAAAACCCAAAAAGTTACCCACGCGTTTGCTCAAATTTTTTTTTCAAAAAGCAACGATTGAGGATGGTAATCCATTTTTCTCGTCTCCATGCAGGTATTTGATTGCCAAAATGTTGGAGTGGAGAGAACATGAACACGAGGATGATGAATTTGAGGCCTTGAATGATCAAGGGACCGTGAATGCCCTACGACAGTGCAGATTGTTAAAAAATTTCAAAATCCAGGACATGAGAGCCCAACTAAGGTTACTAGAATACTTGGTCCACATGTGGGATGTAGACCAACAAGTGTTTCATGTGGGTGTCCATGTTATTTTCTTGGATATTGAATAAATTTACTTTTTGACAGGATTATCCCATCGTGGAGCACATGTGACCTTAATAGGAGGTTGAGGTGGTGGTTTGCCGATGAGCAAATACATCTATCGTTACTATGAACCTAAGGCTAAAAGGTGCAAAGGTAAGGTATATATCAGAGGTGTTTGGGATTTAACTCTCTGGACCATTTTGTTTACCATTGCATGGATGGCGGGAAGTGCATCTCCACACATGGCCCTCCAAAGTTATTTTCAGTATGCCATGGAATGCACAAAACCTCTTTTGTTCAACTGGTGCGATGGTCTTCTTCGCAGTATGAAGACACAATTAACCAAGAGAAAGAATGGGGACCTGAAGAAATTCGAGTATGGGTCAATTTTGGTGTCTTTCTTTCTAGAAAGAGTCCCTCATTTATGCCTACAGGTAGAGTGGGGTATACTAGCACCACAGGGTCCGAGGATGAAAAGGTGGTGCGATCTCATGGCTTGGCATGTAGCAGGCCCCATTTTGAAATACAATGATGAATTCTTTGATGGGTTGAGGCCTCAAATATTGATGATCGATGATTATGCCTATGCCGACTTGGAGTTTTGAGGTGACCCCAATTTGGTTTTACCTGAGGGTTTTCAGTGGGGGGACCTAGGTAAGAAAAACATTTTTCTTTTTATGATGTTTTTGTGAATTTTTTAGATTATAAGATGTTTTTTATGTTCTCTATCCAATGACTAATCAAAAAATTTGACCATGCAGATGTAGGACCACACCGGCCTCTGGGTATCTCCCCCACTCAAAGACAAGGGGAAGTAGCTGTAGTGGCAGGATGGGACGTTGATGATTATGCACCGATCGAGAAGAATTTAGAGGGTTTGATGGTGGACATCCCGGATATCTCGATCAATGAGATTCCGAGGTGTTATCAGTGCCAAACCGTAGGCATGTCGGGTTCACTCAGCCGACTACTCTGCAAGGTAGCACGTGCAGTAGTATGCTACCATGAGCAACATCCATGATTCACTTTTGTAGAAGCCATGGGCTTCATATTTTGATATTTTGGTCTTTTGGACGGAAAACACTTTTTGTAAAAAACATTTTTATCATTATATATATACACGAGGCTTCTACCAACTTACTTTTCTTTATATACAACATGTGATGTGTGATTGGATTTATAAATGTCTCAAATGTTTTTCTAACACATAATTAGCTAATGCATCATTTAACGTATTTAGACATCTAGGAATGTGTTGATACTCAATATAATCAAAGTAACGTTCCAAGAGATGAATTTGTAAATATACTCGTAACAAAGTAGGACTTCGGATAGTATAGATGTTACTTAACTGTAGCACTACTAGCTACGAATCAAGTCATACAACCAGTCGTCAAATCCCAAGTGAAATAACATCGGTCAACAATTCAATGATTGCACTATATTCTGCGATATTATTCATTTCACGACCGAGGAAAACACCTTGTAGAATGATAAGTTTGTTCATGGGTGCATAGATTTCCCAAGCAGCAGAAGCTAGGTTCTGATTACTACGTCTAGCATCATCGGTGAAGCCAATGTAGGGTAGATAAGACGTCGGCATCTGGAAACCAAGCACAACGCAAGGTAAGCAGTTGGGGGTCGAAACCAAATAACGAAAAGAACACAAAAGTATGATATAGTATAAATACAAGAACTCATGCAAAGATGGTCTAAGCATAGTACTTCTTCAAGTAAAGCCCATTTCTGGGTTCACTCAAAGGAATGACATCATAATCTACTAACTCATAAGCTCCCTTCTCCAACACTTGTTTGACAATATAAGGGTTGTGCCACATAACCTCGAATTTTCCAGCCCCTAGTAAATCATGATCATGTTTATAGAGGAGAACTAGATCACCTTCGGAGAAAAAACGTTGTTTGACATGCTTGTCCTATTGGGATTTTACGTGTTTCTTCTAGGTTTCAATAACCAGGGTGGAATCACGACGGGTTTCATCTAATCGTATAAGATACAATAGACGTTCTTCCTTGATATAGGTGTTGGGAAGATTTTCAATGGCTAGCTTCAATGATGGTATCTCACATTCAATTGGAAGAACAAATTCTATACCATACATCAACTGAAAAGGCGTAAATCCTGTAGCGGACATCACGGATGTCCGATATGCTCACAATGCTGAAAACAACATCGTGTGCCAAGTTGTCTTGTGAATCCCTATTATCCATCGAAGCATAGTGATGATAAATTTGTTTATCGCTTTAACTTGTCCATTGGCCTGTGGATAGTAGGGGTTGAGTTTTCATGTCGAAGACCCAACTTTTCGGTAAGCTTAGACATCATGAAATTTCAAAAATGGCTACCATGATTGGTGATGATAGCTTGTGGAATTCCAAATCATGTGATGATATGATTGAATATGAATAAGGCTGCAATTTTTTTGGTATTATCGAATGTAGGCATCTCCTCAACCCATTTTGTGAAATAATCCATGGCTATGATAATGTATCCATGCCCCCCGACTGAGTGAGGGTTACAAGTCATGAAATCAATGCCCCATTTCGCGAAAGGTCCAACGAAAACTATAGGGTGTAAAGGAGAAAGATGTGATCCTATTTTGTTGTTGTATGTTTGGAAAGCATGGAATTTTTGGATGGAAATAATACAGTATTTAAATAAAAAAGGCCAAAAATACCTTGCTTGTAAGATCTTTTGGGCAGTAGAATACCCAGACATGTGACCACCACATGCTCCATAGTGGCAGTCATTCAAATCTTTCTCAGCCTCATCATAGGTGAGACATCGTCAAAAAAAGGAGTCAACCCCACGATGATAAAGAGTGTCACCGAGGATAATGTACTAACAGGATTGGTAACATATGCGATGACGATCAGCAGTAGACAAATCGGGATGGAAAGTCTGAGTTTGCAGATAGATAATGATATCCCCATACCAAAGGTCATCGGAACTGATCAGAAAAAAGGATTCGTCGGGTAAAGAATCCTCTGCTACATTTTCTTTCTCAATGTAGGGAAGGTCACATATCAGTTCGGAAAACACCAAGGATTTCTTAGACTTATCTCGTTCGAACTCTAAGTCAAACTCCTAGAGAATCACTATCCATTTGGAGTATTTTCCCCCTAGCAATTGGCGTGTAAGAATGTGTTGCATAGGGTTGCAATCGGAAATTACAGTGGTCTTGCGTAATAGGATATAGTGACAAAAATGTTGGACAAATTGACCAACTTCCAAGGCTAGCTTTTCAACGTGCAAGTATTTGGCCTCAGTAGGTGTGAGACTTCAACTCAAATAATAAATCATGTGTTCGTCATGTAAATTGTCTTCTTGGACTAGGACCATAGCAATGGTAGAGTCTAGAGAAGCGAGATAAAGGAAATAATATCGACTATAATTGGGCGGGAAAAGTAGTGGGGTATGGGTTAAAATTACTTTCAAAGATTTGAAGGCTTTGTTGGCAGTGGTGTCCCATATGAACTCAAAACCTTTCTTCAGTAGTTGAGTAAATCTGAGTGTTAAATCAACACAGTTGGGAATAAAACGACGTAAAAAGTTTTCCTTCCCTTGCAAACTTTGTAGTTGGCAGAGAGAGGAAGGAAGAGGGAGATTGAGAATCTCCTTGACCTTCAAAGGATCGACCCTGATCCCCTGACGTGACACAATAAAGACTAGGAGTCGGCCAAAATCCACACAAAAGACACATTTGTGTGGGTTTAAGCGTATACGATAGAGTCGAAAACGAAGGAAAATGGCTCGGAGGTGTGTCAGATGGTCACTATGATGCATGGTGTTAACTCCCAAAATAGCACCATCATTTTGGTTGGGTTTTAAGGTGGATAGCATGGCTATTGATGGTTTCCTCAATTCATTGTTGAGTCTTTTAGCTGCAAAATTTTAGATTTTGGTTTGACTTAAATTTGGATTGTAAAGTCTTCTTTTTCAAAATTGTCATTTTTTACTTTCCACAGCTAACTTGTTTTCAAAGGTTCATTGTGCGCTGTGGAAA
>JASDQU010739981.1:139500-152362 GCA_032191745.1 Picea mariana
TGCTTCATTAGCTATCCTCTTGGCCTCCTCATCCTCCATTAACTTTTTAGCTTCTTCTTCTTTCTTCTTCTACAGAGCAGCCTGATGTGCCACATGTTCATGTTCTATTCTAATATTTTCTTCATCTTTTTTTCTTTGAAAATCTTGCTCCACCTGGAGCCTTTTCTTCTCAAGTTGTTCTTCCTTCTTAGTCTTATCATGTTCTTTGGCACTACCGGTATCTTTCTCTTGCTGGCACAACTTTTGGAATTGGGCCAAAGTTTCCATCTTGAATTCTTCTTGTTCGAGATCAATTTCTCGGTTTGTAGTGTCATGGCGTAGATGGTGCAGGACCTCATCATACGAGAGTACTCCTTTAAACTTATCCTTCTCAAAATCCACAATGTCAATATTTGGATGAGTGAGTCTGACAGTCCTGACGTGACTAATAGCAAACTCATGAGAGTCGTGGCCTTTAGGTTCACCCGAGCATAGGATTAACTCCTGTAAGGTCTCAGTTTTCTTCCTTATGTGGTTAGAATTAGATATGGAAAAACTTCCAATGTGGAGAGTGTTAAGAACCAAATATCAATATAGCATAGAAAAACCTCAGAACAAGTACTCAACACCTTGAAAAGGAAATAATTTCAGATAATAATCCTATTCGATGGGGAAACCTCCTTATACACCACATAAATGTTAAAGTACAAGATGATTCCAAATGAAAATGTCTCCTTGGTATATATAGGAGACTAGGAGGTACAATTACAACTAATAGACCCAAGCCAACATAAATAAAATAACATTACTAATGTAATATTCCCCAATTAAGGGGTAATGTTCCACTATTTAGGGCTTAACATGCCCCTTCCCTTCAAACAAGTGTTTTCCGCAACGCTTGAGTAATTATGGATGATTATATATAAAATACTCATCTTCCCAAGTGGAATCTTCAGCAGGAAGTTTCCTCCACTTAATGAGATACTCTAAAATGGATATATTCCTCAGCTGGAGAATTATTTTGTTAGTGATGGCTTTAGGCTCCAATATGATTTTTCCTTCCTTGTCAAGTTCTGGCAATATAGTTTGAACTGGGATCTTTTCACCTATAACCTTCTTTAAGCATGAAACATGGAAAATTAGGTGTACTCGTGAGGATGCAGGCAACTCCAATTTGTATGCCATAGTAACAATATTTTGCAACACCTTATAAGGACCATATTACTTTGGTGATAATGTATTATCCTTCTTAGTTTGCTTGAGGGACATCTGTTTGTATGGTTGTAGTCTTAAAAACACCCAATCCCCTACTTCAAAACTTCTTTCACTACGATGTTGCTCTTCTTGTTGTTTCATGTGATTATGTGTCATTCTCAGGTTGATGCTTGATGTGATCTTCCACTGCTTGAACCTTGGATTTTTCTTTTAGAGAAGAAGTGATGGAAGGAGGGTGGTATCCATAGAGTGCCATAAATGGTATCATTTTTTTTGCAGTATGAAAGGAAGTTTTATACCACCATTCTGCCAAGGGTAACCATTTGAACCATTGTGTTTGTTTATCAGAGACAAAGAAACAAAGGTATCCTTCCAAACATTTTTCACTATATCAGTTTGTCCATCAGATTGAGGATGATAGGATGAGCTATGAGCCAATTGAGTTCCCAAACAAGAAAATAATTATGTCCAAAAATGTCCTATGAAGATAGGATCTCTATCACTTACAATAGTCTTTGGGATTCCATGTAGTTTTTGAACTGTCTCTATGAATTTGGTGGCAACTGTACTGACTTTGAAGGGATGAGAGAGTGAAAAAAAGTGTGCGTACTTGGTCAGTCTATCAACAATCACCATGATGACACTATTTTTTCAGACTTTGGTAACCCTGTGATGAAATCCATGGAAACCTCCTCCCAACATGGACTTGGGATGGATAATGGTTGTAAAATACCTGGTGTTATAGGATAAATCAGTAAATGCAGACATGAACTAATCTCCCTAGATCCACCTAGATATAGAACAAAATAGGATAGGACATGACGCTTCCCCTAAGTTATAATCATTGATCTAAGTGTCGAAGAAAGAATTGATGACTTACCTTTGAGATCTCTTCCTTATATATCGGTTGTCCCTGCTTCACTTCGGTGCTCTTGTGATATCATATATGCAATGACACAAACCAACCAAAGTGAAAGCAACTATGATAGATTCAATGAAAACTTATACATGTGATCAAGGAGTCATGTAATAAAATGCTAATGATTTTATGGGAAAGAAACATGCCACTGTATCATATTAAATAAAAGTGGAAGATACAACCGAATTGCCTTGATGTCATAAGTTCCCTTTCGTTGGTCCTTTGTTCCAACACACACATACACTTGCTATGAATTTGCATGAAGATGGTCCACAAAGCTTGATGGACAAATGGAGACCTCAAGCATCAATTGTATCAGGATTCTTTGCACAGTCTTCAACCTATTCTTTCAGCAATTCTTTGCTCAATCTTGCTTGAGCTTGCTTAACCTTTCCCATGAGAAATCCATTATTATATAGGAGAAGGTGAAGTGGTTACTAGGATGAGGATGATCCCACCAAATCAGAAAAGCCAGTAGGATCACAACCATACGGACGCCACCTCACATTCTAGAAGATTCTCCTTCTAGAAACTTCGTGAAACTTCTTCCTTTTATTAGCTTCAAACATCGTCACACCTTGCCTATATAGCAGCATGTAGAAATCCCACGGTCCAGGCATAGAGCATCCTGTGGAAATCAAGGATTTCCACACTATGTAACATTGTCAGCCTGTGGCATCATTCTAGAAATGTGCCTTGTAGGGGAAGAACTTAGCCATTTTCCTCATGTGAAATATTTTTTTGGAAGCCTGAGCACATGTTTGTAGGGTCATCATCAGAGTGACCAAAATAATGTGTAATATAATGCCCCCCAAAGTATGAGGCTGGAACATGTTACAGATGAAATACTATGTAAAATGCGTGTGTGTGTCAGGAACAAGGAACGCACCAATCAGGAACCTGCAAATAATCAAACATCTGCATAGAATTATACCATTTATGAGGTAGGCATTCCCATGCTTAGACTACAAGTAATTGAAATCATCAATGTAATGCATGGCCACCATTTATAAACAATGGATCCACATCGTCAAAATTCCAAATAGCCACCAAAAATACATCGTGGATCTATGTATTAGAAAATGTAAATTCAGACACAGCCATGAGATATACAAAGTGGATCTGTGTGTCAATACAAATTATGAATACTCCATCGCAACCTGGACCAAAATATGATATCCAGGGTCTTCAATTTCATTTTCTGTAAGTACAAATCTAACCATGCGATTACAGGTGTTGAAGTCGAACATGGTAGAAACCACTTGATTACCAGTCGTTGATGAAAACCATTAACAAGTGCGAGGGAAATCACCATTTATGTCAATGACTCTCAAGGTACCTTAGTAAAATCCAACGAATGTGAATAAATGAGCTGAAGTAGAACACTCGATGAAATCTCTCGATCAGGGACCAATGATGTGAACCACTATTGAGAGAAAAGAAACCTGCCATTGAGGCATGCAGGCTCTAAGGTAATAAATGATTTCTAAGTCTTGTTCCCAGATGATGAGTTGAAGTCGACAGGAAAAGACTCATCACAGGAGGGCCTTGATGTATCCCCCATCAGTGACATGAAATAAGTAACAGATTTAAGGTAGATCGAAGTATGAAAAATGATTCGAAACTAACACAGGGAAGGCTAACATGGTAAGAAACAACAATGCAGATGGTCGACTAGAGGGAGGACTTGTTTGGATTTATCTTGAATATATGAATGGCACGACACTGGTCTTGGTAGAATTGACTCAAAGATGACCCAAGATATGAATTCGAAGAAGTACAGATGAGAGACAAATGGAATTCCCATCCTGGATTCAAATGATGAAGTGGGTGTCATGTTCAAGAGCAACTAGTACTGCCACTAAAATAGGTACAGAGACACATTTCTTTCCCAAATTTTCCCCCACCATTTCTTGCGAGTACCTATTTATTTTTATGCAAGCTTGAGGAGGATAGCATATGCTTTTTGATGTAATCTCATCCTTCGGATGAGTCCCTCGGAGTATTTTTAACGAACCCTAAGAAGGAGTAGTTCGGTCCCATGTGGGATTTCGATGTTTGTTTAACGAGTCCAAAGATAGAAAACTCGGGGGTTTTTCATGTTTATAGAGTCTGAAAAACACTTAAAGAGAACTCTCTCAGTTCCTCTTTCATAAAATAGTTCAATAGGACCAAAACAGTGATAAACTATCGTCCATCAAACGTTTTATTCAAATACTTTTACGAGCATGAATAGAACAAGGTCGCCTGGAAATATTTTCATTTTTATGGAGTGTGAAAAGAGCTTAAATGATACTTCATGTGTGTCGCTTTCTATGTTACCAAGATGAGTACGAAAGGATGACAAAAGTATCCTCAGTTGCGTTCTCATAAAGTTTCGAGCACGAGAACGAATGAAGAGTGAAATCGAGGTTTTACTAAAAAACCCTAAAAAGTATCGATATGTGTAACGAAGAGAAAACAAATTACGGAACCATACTCCATTAATTAGGACTCTAATCTTCTTCCTGCAAGAAACAAGACACTCACAAGACTATTATTTTTGAAGGTTTATAACCAAAGGCATTTATATAATGTAAAATATTATGAAAAAAGGTAAAAAATGAAATAAATAAGAGTAAGTGCTCTTTTTTACCATTTCATTTGTATTTGGTCAATAACTTGTCTAAAAACCCCTTTTTGACCCCTTACTTTGGTGGTCAATTGCGAGGAGCATAGGTAATCAATCGACAAACAATTTCCATGAAAACAATAAGTTCTTCATCTCCTTCCTTTTCAATGGTTTAAAATTTGTTTTTGGTGGTCAAAAATTATTTTTTTGGGTGATTTTTGGGCCGGTAGGCGTGCGCTGGGGCCGCCGCAGGTGGCCAATATCGGGTCCTGCGAAAATCAAGGATTTTCATAGGTGCCCAATGTCTCACCTACATAAATCCCACACTGTAACTGAAGCTCAGTTGCGGTGGTTGAAAACCAAAAAAGAAAAGCAAGCGTTGAACCAAAAAGAATCCCAAAAAGGATGGATAAAGGTGCTAACTTTCCTCTCTTACTTCCATGCAGGTATTTGATTGCAAAAATGTTGGAATGGAGAGAACGTGAGCATAAAGATGATGACTCTATGGCTTTGAATGATCCAGGAACCATTGATGCTCTTCGACAATGTGGCCTATTGAAATTTTTCAAGATCCAGGGCATGAGATCCCAACATATACTATTAGAGTACTTGATCCATATGTGGGACACGGAACAGCAAGTATTTCACGTGGGTGTTCATGTCATTTCCCTGGACATTGAGGATATTTACTTTCTAATGGGGTTATCCTGTCATGGGACACATGTGACTCTGACAGGGGGTCGAGGTGGTGGCTTGCCAATGAGCAAGTATATCTGTTGGCACTGGGAACCTGACACCGAAAGGTGCAAAGGTAAAGTGGCTATCCGAGGTGTGCGAGATCTGACTCTCAAAACCATCATATTTACCATTTCATGGATGGCAGGAAGTGCATCACCGCACATGGCGCTCCAGAGTTATTTTCAATATTCCATTGAATGTCTGGAACCTCAAGTATTCAATTGGTGTGACAGTGTGCTCCACAGTATGAAGAAACAACTCACTAAAAGCAAGAGAGGAGACATAAAGTAGTTTGGGTATGGGTCCATTTTGGTGTCTTTATTCTTAGAAAGAGTACCTCATTTGTAGCTACAGGTGGAGTGGGGGCTACCAGCCCCACGAGACCCAAGAATGAAATGGTGGTGTGACCTTATCGCTCGGTACATAGCGGGCCCTATTATCAAGTACAATGATGCATTTTTTGACTGGTTAAGGCCCTAAATATTGATGATTGATGATTATACGTATGTCATCTTGGAATTTTGCGGTGATCTTGACTTGGATCTCCCTGAGGGATTTCAGTGGGGAGATCTAAGTAAGAAATACATTTGGTTTTTTATAGTGTTTTGTGGTTTTTAGGATATTAGATGTTTTTTGTGTGTGTGTTTTCGATCTAAATACTAATCAGAGACTTTTGACTATGCATATGTAGGTCTGCACTGACCTTCGGGCACATCTCTGATTCAGAGGTGAGGAGAGGCATGTGTGGTAGCAAGGTGGGATGCTGACGACTATGAGGCGATGGAGACGAACTTAGAAGGCTTGACTGCAGGCATTCTCGATATGTCGATCAAGGAGGCCCCGAGGCGTTATCAACGCCATACTGTAGGCGTGTCCGACTCACTTAGTCGGTTACTTCGTAGGGTAGAATGGGAAATAGTGTGTTATCGCGAGAGGAATCCATGATGTTATTTCGAGCTAAATCCATGACGCAATTTTGTAGGAGACATGGGCTCTATATTTTGATATTTTGGTCCTTGGATGGAAAACACTTTTTGTAAAACATTTTCATTATATATATACATGAGGCTTCTACCGGCTTACTCTGATTTTATATACAATGTGTAATGTGTGATTGGATTTATAAATGTCTCAAATGTTTGTCTAACACATAATTAGCTAGAGCATCAGTTAATGTATTTAGACATCTAGGAATGTGTTGATATTCAATATAATCAAAATAATGTTCCAAGAGGCAAATTCATAGATATACCCGTAACAAAGTAGGACTTTGGATAGTGTACACATTACTTAACTAGAGCACTACTAGCTGCGAATCAAGTCGTACAACGAAGTGATGAATCCCGAGTGAGATAGCATCGGTCAATAATTCAATGACTGCTCTATATTCTGCAATATTATTGGTTGCACGAAAGAGGCAAACACCTTGTAAATTGATAAGTTCATTGGTGGGTGCATAGATTTCCCAAGTAGCAAAAGCTAGGTTCTGAGTACTACGACTAGAACCATTGGCGAAGCCAATGTAGGGTAGAGAAGACGTCGACATATAGAAACCAAGCACAATGGAAGGTAATAAATTGGGGTTCGAAACAAAATAATGAAAAACACACAAAAGTAACACACAAGAGTATGGCATAGTAAAAGTACAAGCACTCATGCAGAGACAGTGTAAGCATAGTACTTCTTTAAGTAAAGCCAATTTCTGGGTTCACTCAAAGGAATTCCATCATAATCTACTAACTTATAAGCTCCCTTCTCTAATACTCATTTGACGATGTATGGACCATGCCACATAGCTTTGAATTTTCCAGCTCCTAGTAGATCACGATCTTGTTCATAGAGGAGAACTAGATCTCCCTCAGAGAAAACACACGGCTTGGCATGCTTGTCATATTGGGATTTTATGCATTTCTTCTGGGTTTCAATCACTAGGGTGGAATCACAATGGGTCTCATCTAATTGCATAATATACAATAGGCGTTCCTCTTCGGCAAAGGTGTTTGGGAGAAGTTAGATGTCTAGCTTCAAAGATGGTATTTCACATTCAATTGGGAGAGCGGCTTCAATGTCGTAGACTAGTTGAAAGGGGGTAAATCCCGTAGCAGACTTCACATACGTCCGATAGGCCCATAATGTTGAAAACAACATCGTGTGCTAGGTGGTCTTATGGATTCCTATTATCCGACGAAGCATAGTGATATGGATTTTATTTATTGCTTCAACTTGGTCATTGGCCTGTGGATAGTAAGAGGTTGAGTTTTCATGTCGAAGACCCAACTTGTTGGTAAGTTCAGACATCATAAAGTTTTGAAAATGGCTATCATGATCAGTAATGATATCTTGCGAGATCCTGAATCGAGTAATAATATGATTAAATATGAAAAGGGTTGCAGTTTTCCCAGTATTGTCGAATGTAGGCATCGCCTCAGCCCACTTCGTGAAATAATCCACGGCTACAATAATGTATCCATGCCCCTAGGCTGAGTCAGGGTGACAGGTCATGAAATCAACGCCCCATTTCATGAAAGGTCCTACGGAAACTACAGGGTGTAAAGGAGCAAGGTGTGATATTATTTTTTTGTTGTATATTTGGAAAGCATGACATTTTTGGACGAAAATAATACAGTCTTTGAATAAAGAAGGCCAAAAATATCCAGCACGTAAGATCTTTTGGGCAGTAGCATACCTAGACAAGTGACCACCACATGATCCAGAGTGGTAGTCATTCAAAGCTTTCTCAGCCTCATCATAGGTGAGACAGCATCAAAAAACAGAGTCAACCCCATGGCAATAAAGAGTGTCACCGAGGATAATGTACTGACGGGCTTGGTAGCATATACGACGATGGTCGGTGCTCAAAAAATCAGGTCGAAAAGTTTGAGTCTGGAGATAAATAATGATATCCCCATACCAAAGGTCATCGGAATTGATCATAAAAATGGATTTGGCGGGTAGAGAATCCTCTGCTACATTTTTTTTCTCAGTGTAGGGAAGGTCACATATCAGTTCGGCAAACACCAAGGATTTCTTAGACTTAGCACGTTCAAATTCTAAGTCAAACTCATGGAGAATCACTATCCATTTGGAGTATTTTCCCCCTAGAAATTGACGTGTAAGAATGTGTTGCATAGGGTTGCAATCGGAAATTACAGTGGTCTTGCGCAATAGGATATAGTGACGAAAACGTTGGACAGCTTGATCAGCTGCCAAGGCCAGTTTTTCAACATGTAAGTACTTGGCTTTGGTAGTCATGAGACTTCGACTCAAATAATACATGACATGTTCATCGTGTAAATTTTGTTCTTGGACTAGAACCATGGCAATGGTGGAGTCTAAAGCAGTGAGATAAAGGAAATAATCTCTACTATAATCGGGTGGGAAAACTAATGGGGTACGGGTTAAAATTAGTTTCAAAGCTTCGAAGTCTTTGTTGGCAGTGGTGTCCCATACAAACTTAGAACCTTTCTTTAGTAGTCGAGTAAATATGAGTGTTAACTCAGAGTAGTTGGGGATAAAACGACGTAAAAATTTTGCCTTCCCTTGCAAACTTTGCGACTGATGGAGTGAGGAAGGAGGAGGGAGATTGAGAATCACCTCAACCTTCAAAGGATCTACCCTGATCCCCTGATGTGACACAATAAATCCCAGGAGTCAGTCGGACTCCACATAAAAGACACATTTATGTGGGTTTAAGTGTATACGATAGAACCAACAATGAAGGAAAATGGCTCAGAGGTGTGTCGAATGATCACTACGATGCATGGAATGCCCTGGCAGGTCATCTAGATATGGTTGTACAATGTGCTTAATATCATGAAAAGCATAAGACATTGCATGTTGAAAAGTCGCATCGGCATCCTTCCAACTGAAGGGTAGTTTTCAGTAGGCAAACGTTTTCCAAGGACAAATGAAAGCGGTTTTGTGTTGATCCGTGGGTAAGATATTGATTTGATTATATCCGGAGAAACCATCCATCAAAGAGAATATTTCACTTCCAGCCAATCATCGATGATTTGGTCAACGAAGGGGTTAGGAAAGTTGTCCTTAGGACAATCTTTGTTGATATCCCTATAATAAATGTAGACATAGATTGTACCTTGTTTCTTGTTAAACAGAACTAGATTGGATACATAATCAGTCAAAGTCATAGGATAGATAAAGCCAGCTTTAAGAATTTTCTCGACTTCAAGCTTGATAACAGCTGCTTTACAGGGGTGGACCGAGCGAAGTCTCTGTCGGATGGGTTTAGCGCTCAGGTAGGTCTTAATTTCGTGTACAACAATATCAAGGTCAATACACGACATCTCTTCGTAGCTCCACGCGAAGATGTCATGAAATTCTTGAAAAGGGGACTTATATGTGACAACCTCATTGGTGGAACATGAAGCTTCGGTATGAACATTTTTGACAACTCCAGGTTTAATAGAAATGTCGAGGGGGATGGTGGAGGAGATGTTACTAAAGTTCCCTTTGTATAACATGTCATGTGTAGACTCGGGAACAGAAGAAATAACGACAATGGTCGATGGAGTCGAGATTCGTTGGTAACTCTCTAAGTTGTGCTGCTCCAGGAACAGAATGGAATGATGATGCCCATCATCCCATGGAGTGTATTCCATGGACATAAATGACATGATCATCTTGTCCGTGGGAAAAATAATGTGGAACGGGTCAAGACATGAATCATCAAGAGAGGGGCTAGAAGGGTCGGCCAATTGAATGGATTTGTAAGCAGATTCAACAGGACTTAAAGGCATCTGGTCTCCATAGTGAAGATAATCATTGGGTTCAGGTACTATCCATGGGTCAGAAGATGCGGGGGTTTAGCAGAAGGAGGTGGAAATCATGTTGATTGAGGAAACCAAAGGAGGTGGAATATCGGGTGGAGGGATCGGGAACGTACCCATCAAAGTTCAGTCTTTTAGTAGACCCACACCGACATTCTTGTACCCAGGGGGTGTCTTTGCAATGAAAGGTACATTTCTAGTACGAGTATCAGAGTTAAATAAGGCCAGGTCATCTACTGAAACTACTTTTCCCTGATGTGGAAAACACACGATATAGAAAAGAGTAGACACGACTATACGCATGGAATCAATCCAACTACAGCCAAGTAAGAGGTTGTAATTGAGAGGTGTGTCAAATACCTCAAATTCAACGTTGACCAATTTTCCTTCTAACATAATAGGCAATGAAGGGAGTACACCATAGGGTTTAAAGCCAGAGCCATTAAAGTCTTTGAGCATGTTGTGTGATTCAGTTAAGGGAGGAGAGCCAATGGCTTTCCAACAGGAAATATACATGACACATGTCGAGGCACCCTCATCAATGACTATTCTACAAATGTTCTTGTCTGCGACAACAACTTGTATTTGAAATGCAAGCTGAGGGGGTAACCTTGGAATGTGATCTTCCAGGTCAAAATTTATCAAATTTGTATCTGTGGGGTCAATTCCACCGATAGCCTTCAGCAGTGCCTTCCGTTGAGTGGGACAACTTTGAAGGACTTTGAGAGCCGACATCGCGGAGGGTGCTTGCACCAGATCTTCTACAATACTATAGTTATGAGCAGCATGCACATGAGGATTGAATGTAGACTTTCAAACCACGCCCTTGGGAGGATGGCGAAGGATTGTATCAGGTTTTGGTCATTTGATATGAAGAGGACCATTGGTAGGTGGAATCAAAGGAGGTGGTTGAACCAACAAAGGTGGAGTGTCTTCAGCTTTCTCTTTTGAGGAAGAATAATATTTGTCTCGAGTGGTAAGTGTGATGTCATTATTCTTTGAATCACAAGTACACATAAGGACATAGGAGGTAGTGGAGGAAGAAGGTCGATCATGGATGACCAATTGAGCCTGTTGTTGAGGAGGGAAGGGCTGATACAAGACGATAGGTGTAGGAGGTTTTGGGGTCCCTTGGAGGGACTTTGTGACTTCGGCATGTCTTGGATAGTCCTTCGTGTAGTGATCATCACCACAGATAAGGCAATGATAGCGAGGTTTTCCTTTGTCCTTGTCATCAGTAGGTTGTGACTTGTTCTTGTCAAATTGTGGGTTGTTATTTTTATCCTCCTTATTCCTACCCTTCCCTTTTTTAGATTTATTCTTACCAGTAGGATTCGATTGAACAACATTCACTTCTGAATTTTTATCGATGGGAGGAGTGGGCGTCGAAGCAGTTTGAACATTAGAAGCATGGGATTTGGGGTTGGTGTGAGAGATCTGCACAAATTGAGGTTGAGCATGGAAAGTACCTATCACACCATCAGCAACATGAGAAGTTGTCGGGGTCATTGAGGTGGTCGTGGTAGAAGGACGAGGTGTGTCAAGGAGCATATCGTAAAGAGTATCTGTTTGTGAATAAACAAGATCGAGGTACTAAGCGTGAATGATCGCATGTTCTTTTATGACAACTCCACCCATGGAAATGTCACGAGAGATGTTGTTCACAAAGGATTTTGTGAACCATTCTACCAATAACTAATTGAGAAGATCAAGTTTGATTAAACGGCATCTTCGTCTCCACTCATGAATGTGATCAGAGATGTGAGTGGCTTTATTTTTCTTGAAAGAACTCAAAATCTTGGTTCCCATTTCATAACGGATTGGCAACTGACAATGTGTGAGTAAATCCATGGCTAGGGTATTAAATTCAGCAAAGAAGTCTCGTGGTAATTCTATATACCACTTCGCGACCGAACCCATGAGAATTCGTTGAAAAAGGCGTAATCGAATGGAGTCATCCATCAAAGAGTTGGATGAACACCAAAGGTGGAAAGTCATGACATGATTGTTTGAATCCTCTCCTGGTTTACCATCGAACTTAGGAATATCCAATGGTAATTTGGTCGGTATGACGGGCCAATGAGGAGAGTGATGTATAGGATCATTCAAAATTCCAGACAAATCAGGTAAGTCCAAAGTTGATAAAAAGGGAAATTGTCTATTCACTTGAGGATATTGGTGACTTTGGGGAGGAAGTATCATCGATATACCAGTGGGACCATAAGCAGTTTTCACATGAGGCGTAATTCCCGACAGATTCGACTGGTGATGAGGAGGCATGTACTCCATCTGGTTGGTTAGGGATATTCCCTTGAAAAGGAGTACTGGACTGAAATTTCAGACCCCAAGTGGGATTCAAAGAACCCAGATATGGTTAACCATAGTTAGGGGGCACAGAAAAACTAGCTTGAGAGGGTTTCCCTCTAGAGGGTTGTGGGTTTCCTTGGAGACAAAGTTTCCAAAGGTGAGATAACAAGTTTGATGTGTTCGGTCCAAATTGTGAATTGTAAGTTCCAACCTGAGATTGTCCTCCATATGGAGGTGGTGTCCCAATTTGAGTTTGACCCCCAAATTGAGGTTGCCCCCCAGCATAAGATTTCCCTCTAGTGGGAA
>JASDQU010739981.1:276009-296966 GCA_032191745.1 Picea mariana
GTAAGTCTGACTCTTGAACAATATAGCAAGGGATCTCATACACCCACTAGTGCTCAGCCACTAGGGGCACATCCATAGGGATGTCCATATCTCTATCTCACTGTGTCTCACATAAGAACCACACTCACTAGTGCTCAGCCACTAGGATCACGTTCACCTATGCTCATCCACAGGCACGTCCAACTCCGCAGATCTTCTTTCCCACTGCATTACATATGAGAGTCATCTGGAGTTCATCATCTCAACTCTCTGCTCAAAGGAGGCTAATACATCGTTTCCATCTCTATCTCATAACGATGCACCCGGCTCATGGGAATTCACACATTCACCTTGTGCTCAGTCACATGCATGTCCAACTCAGCAGATCTCCTTTCTCACTGCGTTACACAGGAGAATCATCTGGAGTTCTTCTCAACTCTCTGTAAGGAGGAGGCCATCACTACGTTCCAGCTCTGTCTCAGATAGGAACCACACACCCATCTCAGGGGCTCTCTCTCGGGTCTGTGTCCTGGAGGATGTCTCACGTAGCTGTAATCATCAACACTCCCTCTCAGCTAGGGAGGCATTCTCCATCAGGCCAAGTCTCGCAAACTATGTGAAGAATTTATCAGTTCTAGGAGTTAATTGATTTATTGATTAGTATTACCCAACCCAATGACAAACAACCAATGCAATTATGCAATTCTTTCAAATGACAAGCAAACCCTTTCGTTTACAAGACACAAATAGACTAGTACCTAAATATAACCAAAATTCACTTATAAGATATGCACGCTAAAGATACCTTTACAACTTGAAATAAAGTATAGAATATCTACACAATAAATTAAATAATAAAAATGACTTTACACTTAAGATAATTATTTCCCAAAGAATAGAGAATATTTATAACCAAGGATAAAAAATGCTTTAGTAAAAGTAAATATCCACAATTAAATAATTTGTTGAAAAGTATAATTGCTTGGAAAGTGAAATGCTTGAATGAAATAGAAAAACTTGGAAAGCAAATGTTGTGAAAAGTGTGTAGGTTGATTTTAGTAAGTTTTTAGATCTCTCTTGAGCTTAAGGGGATTAAATGTGAGTTGTAGCAATCCTAAGCTATCTGACTACCCCAAGTCCTTATCCCTTCAACCAAAAGAAAGTGTTGGGTGCTCAATAAGAAGAACAAACATGGTTCTTCCCTAGCTCCACAGATCAAATCCAGAATGCTTGGGCGCTCAACAAGGAGGACACGTAGTGCCGTGAAACCGTCCTCGGCTTCAACCCCTTCTAGCCTCCCAAGTCACCCTATTTTGATGGTTTGAAACAATAATAGATTGGGTGCCTAATTAATCTAGCCACACAGTCCTTTGCCCTTTCTTAGTTACCCAAGATCCACAAAGTTGCAAGAGGAGGGAATATGGGGCAGAAGGCAAGGCACCAATTCAATTACTTTGCAAAAATGAAACTAGACTAGCCTTCACGATATTGCAAGGTTGGCAAAGCCAAGCAAAATGCAAGGTGTGGGCACAATTAATTAAATAAAATAACTTGAAACTAAATAGCAACCTCACAACTATGGCACAATGTGGAGGACAAGCCTTACCGATTTTGTGCCAAGGTGGGTAAAATAAAATAAGATGAAATGAAATAAAACAAACTAACCTAGCCACTCAACCTTCTCTTTGTGGGAGAAGTGGGGCAACAATCTTAAGCAAAAACAGAAAATTACTTACTAAGCTAGCCTTCACAATATTGCATGGATGGCAAAGCCAAGCACTATGTAAGGTGTGGGCGATATACTACGCTAAATTACAATTTACAGATTTGGAAATTAAAGTAGAGAGAATGCAAGCCCAAGAGACTCTCTTGGGCTACTTACAATGCTTTAGAACATGAGAGGGGTAGTGGGTTTTGGCACCACAACTCTTGGATGCTTCCTTGAGTCTTTTGGGACCAAAAATCGGTAACAATCCCCCTTAAACTGATGAAAACCTGCAAAAAAAMAGCAAGTTTTTCTTGCTCGAAAATACTAAAAGGACTTGAAATGAGTTAGTTTTTGTTAGTACAATAAACAAAAAATATTATGTAAAAATTTGAACATGTAAATCAAGATTAGACTACAATATTAGATAGAAAAATGCTTGGAAATGAGTAATAAGTGGCTGGAAATGAAAACAAAAAATAAAAGAAGCTTTGGATGGTTGGAAAAATGAATTTTCAGATCTGAAATCCACTCCTCCAAGCCTTTGGTAACCTGCAGATATGTAAATCATTGCTACAAAAATCAAACAAGAAGGTGAGTATATCCAAATAGCTTGCAAAATACTTTCCAAACACAAATAGACACAACCCACAAAGATTTATAGCAATACTACCATAAATCTATCCCAAGCAAAATACTTTGCTTGGGTCTCCAAGTAAAAAAATGCAAGCAAAGAAATACCAAAGAATTGCAGCAATATTACCTTAGTAAGAACACCAAACCATAGCACCAAGAATACTCCAAATGCACACAAGAGATCCTCCAAAGATTCACTTTTATTATCCACAAAATGTGGCTGCAAATACTTGCATCAAGATCACAAAGTGGGAGAAAGAGAGAGAGGAAGATATTTTGGCATAATAGAGTTGTTATGAGAAAACTGATGTCAAAATGAGGAGAGGGGGATTCCTTTTAAAGGAGGGAGAAAGGAGAGACCCCATCCAAGAGAGAGAGAACAAATCAAGGAAGAGACACTTTTAGGGTTTTGGTAGTGAGTTGGGGTTTGAGGGGTGAGATGGGAAGGGGGAAAATCCCTTTACACTTGTTCAAACATGAAGTTAGGCTATAGGAAAGGTGCACTTAGGGTTTTGGCACTTTTTTCACTTTAATTTTTACTTTCCCCTAAGTTCATGAGGAAGGGGGGCGCACTTTTCACTAGGGAGACTCACTTTTGGTTGTTGGCTTGGCATGGAGGGGTCTTCTAAGTGGATTTTCACTTTTCCAACTTATGAAATACATTAGAAATCATTTCCCCGCTCTCTCTCATGACTTTAGACATTTTTACATTTTTTGGTTTTTTACCTTATAGCCAATTATTTGTTGACTTTTGACTGACTTGGACTCCTCATGGATAATGACCTAGCAAAACTTGTCCAATTGAGCTGAAACTTGGTCCAAGGGTGTAGGGAGTCATAAGCCATTTGATTTGAGTACTCACACCCCTATACAAATCCACAAGGACCAAATTTTTACATTTTTCATCAAAAATAATTAAAATTTCCAATTTACGAAAAATTTTAATTATTAAACAGTCCTATCAAAACTTAACGAAATTCCGCAAGACTCTAGGAGATGTCTAGCATGGTCATTTACAACACTTATAAACCTTACTCACCCATTGGGCTCGATCATTAGAACGCCTTTCACCACTTTGGAGGATTATTTGAGTAAAAAACTCAAGGATAATTAAAATCGCTAGTAAGCAAGATTAATTACCTGAGGAAAAAAAACACTAGATGAAAGGACTTCCCTAATGATAAAGTCCTAAGTAACTAACTAAAAATTGACTCATGCTGACATATTACATTATTATCCCACGCAAGGGAGCGGACATTCCGTGTATATAGAAAGGCGTGCTGGGGGCAAAACTGCCCTGCTAAGCCAAAAGTTTTTAAACATGTTATACCACAAGGTACATATCTTCATGGTACATGACGTTGAGCCCTAGTTGAAATAGGTGGTCAACAGTACCCACATCTTGAGAGTGTGGGGTGCACGTCCCCTACCCTTGGGAATGCGTCCCCATGTAACAAGAGAGTTTACAAAGACAATTAGATGCCCTACCCCACTTTGTGAGTTTCGTCAGTGTGTGGCCAACCTTAGCAAGACTAAGGTTGTAGTCTTTGATACTTCTAAGGACTCTCTCCAAGTTTTGTTTCTGCTTTCGAGGGGAACTAGTTAAGATCACAAAGAGTTCAATTTACTAGTCCCACTCTCAATTTAAAGTTGGCCTCTTAGTCATGACTTTGCAAGGGGCATCCATCACTTTCTATATTTGAGCACAAGTGCTTTCTTCAAAGTTGTAGCTCTCTAACATGATGGGATCATGTTCTACTCCCCAAAGGGATTGCCATTGTTGTGCAATGACTACAAAGTAAAGGAGATAATCCCACTCAAAGAATAATTTTCCATAATATGGAGAGGCAAAATTAATACAGATCAAGGCTTTCGTCCTTTGTTAACTATTGATAGATGCCTTCCATTGCATATTAACCGGAAGCGTTTACTAAGACTGTGAAAGGGAAAAACCTCTATAAGTTTGTTTATGTAGAAGAACCTCTATTAGATTTTCCCTTCTCTTGCCAAGCTTTTGTTGAGACACTCCAACCAATCAAGGATCCATCCTCTTATCGCAAAAGGAAAAATGTGTTATGGCTAAATAAGTATGAAAGAGGATTAGCAATATTCTAAGAATTAGTGCAGTCTTACCCAAAACATGGTTGCAATCTTGGATATAGCCTTGCATGTATCTCATATGGGTTAGAGGAGGAAATGACATTTTGAAGCATACAAGTGAACTTGGGCATTACATGTATCTCATGTGAGTTAGAGGAGGAGGAAATGACATTTTGAAACACACAAGTGAACTTGGGGCTAATTGTGGTGATTTCATCGAGGTTATCGACAAATATTAACAACATTCAAATATAGCATTTGGAGTTAGAATCCACAAGCATGATGAGAATCAGAGTGAAGCAAGTTAGAATATAGTAGGGTATGTTTAAAGTTGATTCCCTTATTGTGGCTTAACAATTTAAGAATGATTAAATGTAAAATGATGCCTCTCTATTTATGTCAAAAGTCTTCTAATATAGTATTTCTAACAAAGCTATTGAATGTTTGGTTAGACTGGAATAGTTTTCTCAGTAAGCTTGTATCTAAAAGTAGTATCTGGGAAAATCTACAACTACTTTTACAAATGTACATTAGTGTATGACTAGAAAGTTAGTCTCAAAACAACACTATATTAATTTTCAACAATGATTGGCTTTTGTTCCTCGGATAGGGTGGTAGGTGATTGCCTCGAAGGTGGGAGGTTAGGTGGCCAACAAAGAAAGGATCACATGTACCTCCAACACATGGAAGACCATGTGATCAACCCAAGAGATCAAGACCCCAAGACACCCTTGATCCTCTATCCAAGGGTGGAAGCAAGTAGAGTGAGGGAGATACAAGACTGCATCCATCACCATGATTTTTTGAGTTAGAACTTAGAAGAAGAGGTATGAGGAGAGGGGAATGTCCCAGTGGATTTTGTATCTATGAAAGTTTTCCTCCCCTAGACTATGTTAGTAAAGAACCATGAGAGTCTTGATCTGAACATTGGAACGGATACCTAGACAGTGGTGGCAATTTTAGGGTACTTTGAGTTTGTTAGCTATCAAATGGAACCCCCATGAGTAATGGAGAAGTAGAAAGGTGAGAGGTTTAAGAACAATCAACAACGTGAGGATGAAAAGATGGATGAGGAAGAAGGTTCAAAGGTGAGGGGCAGAAGACCAAGGCGCCTTCGTATGTTGGTTCAATAGACTTCTCAACAGTTCGCAGCCAAAAGACAAGCAATCAAAACTCCAATTGAGCAAGACAAAGGTAAGGGTTTGACCAAAGAGAAAGTTGTAAACACTAGAAGAGAATCCATGATGGATGAGGTCCTTTGCGAATATGTTGGGGGTTTTGTGAAAGATCCTATAGCCAAACTAGGGGCAAATATACAAAAGCTCAACATCTTCTAGAGTTGTTTCCGTACAAAAGGGAATATATACAACTAGCTTATAAGGTAAGTCCCTCAATTCAAAGAACCATGTTGAACATAACAGAGCAATTAAAGTAAGTTGAACTACATAATCATTGAGCTCAACAGTTTGAAGACTAAATTTTTCCTTACATCTACCCAATAGGCTCATTTCTTCAACACCCACGAAGGCGAAGGCGAGAAGAATTCAATAAAGTTCGAGGAGACTCATTAGGAAGGGGGAAAATGATGTTTCAGCTTTATTATTTCATGTTGGCAGCCACTAGTTTTTGTTTGCTTCAAGATCTGTGACATGCCCACCTCCTTCGATATATCTACGTCATCGTATATCACTTCCCTCCTATGTCTTCAAGTTTTGCTCTCCATAGGGATTTAGACATGGACCCTTACCAAGATTTATATGCAAATATTGTTTAGTACTCGACCTCGAGGGATGTCATACTTGGGGGACATCAATGCTTGTAGATCCCACCAGATTCCAATTCATGGCATATGCCTTTTGTCTCCATGAGATTGATCCAGATTCAATAGACTTTCACAGGATTTTTGTCGATGCTTTGGGACCCCTCATAGTATACCGGAGGCATCTTTTGCATCTCAACGAGTCCCATGAGTTATTGATCTTGAATGACCTCCCGTGCTTTCCGGATTCTAACATATTCACATGTTTCCCTCACAGTTGGGCGGCTAGTGTGGTCAATTATGTCCTAACCAACCAAGACCTTCTCCCTCATATTCATGAGTTCTCTTCCATCCCAATCCCTCTAGCTAACCACACCCTTCTATCCCTTCCCCTCAGAGCCAACCATCTCCCCTGCTCCTCCCCCTCCCCCTACAAGTTCTCCTTGTATTACTGTCTTGTTCAATGATGGGAATACAAATGCCTTTTCTTCCTGCCTTCACAAAGTACTCCCTCCAAATCATCATTCGTCATCTAGGAAGTGGTCCTCAGCTCCAATCCCCACACTTTCAATCAACCATCTCATCCCTCAAGCTACGAGTCTAGCTCATGAATCGGTGGTATGATGATCACCACAAGACACACCATAGATAGTTTTGCCATTCCCTTTCCATGATCCCGCCTCTCATCCTCTCCTTCACAAATCATATTGTTGCCTTCTCTACCACAAGAAAAACCTCTTTCTTTCATAGAGGAGACATGATTTGCATGCATCTCTTTGTCATTCTCCTAAAACCTTTTGGCGTACTATCTTTCCCCACCATTCTAGCCTCCCCCGAGATCTTGATCCCTAGGCCATGTTCACTCATATCACTACCCTCTATAATGTTGCCAACAACTTCCCATCCAAGTCACTTGCTCCCCCCAAACACCTTGACACCTATTCTTCTACACAAATATCCGACAGGTGATCTAGTAGATGAATACTAATAGAGCGATGAATGAGAAGGATTTTAGGCCGAGATGTTCGAACACAGTAGACCTACTCTTCTTGACTACATAACCAACTTGTTTGACAATGTTCGTTGCTTGGGCTTCCCCCAAGCATGGTCCCAACATACAATTCACCCAATCCACAAATCGAGAGCTATGGCGAATTTGAACAATTATCGAATGATCATGGTTGGCCACACTTTCTCTAAGCTCTATGCCACCACCCTTCATCTCAAATTATCCAAGGAGTTTGAGAGGAAACATCTTCAAGCCAGAGGACAAGCAAGGTCCAAACTGAAGCACCAAACTATTGACCATATTCTCACACTTCAAGCCATCATTGAGAAGTCTAGTTATCGCTCTTTAAAAGTCTTATGTTTCTTTGTTCACTTTAGAAAGGCATTCAACTCAGTCCCGAGGGAGGCCTTATTCCAAAGACTTAAAGACATTAGCATCTAAGAGGTCCTTATCACAACAATCATGTGCCTCTACAAGTCTATTCTTGGCAAGCTTTGCATAGCTCACAAAGCCTTAGACTTAATCGGGAGAACCATTGGGATGACGCAAGGATGCCCTTATTCACCTACATTGTCTGGGAACTACATTGATGAGTTGGAGTCTTTTCTCCAGAAGCATATCCAACTTGAGGATGGGTGCCTTCTCCATCGGGTTTTGCTTTCCATTCTCCCTTTTGTCAATGACATGATCCTAATGTCCTCCACCCTGAAGTGATTACAAAGGAAACTTGATGCCTTATCTAGCTTTTACGATCTTCGTAAAATGACGGTCAAACCATACAAGGTCGTGATTTTCAACGGGACAAAGAGCATCCTCTCAAAGTATCATTTTTTCTTACATGGAGTGGAGATCAAGATCTTAAGTGACAAATTTCACCTTTTTGACTTAGGATAAAGTCAACGTGAAATTAGACAAAGTAAAGGGTACAAAGATCAAATCATTTCCCTCTTGTGGTTAAAGACAAACAACCACAAGGGGACCACTTCCCAAGGTACACAAAACTCAACACTTCCTCTTACCGGGGAAAGTGTTTCTCACCAAGCCCATCTTGTCTCTGAAATAGACATGCTTGCCCCTTGGAAAGGCCTTGGTGAGAATGTTTTCCACCTGCTCATCAGTCGAAATATACTGAAACTGAACTACCCCACGCTAAACCCAGTCTTTGATGAAATGATATCCGATCTCAATATGCTTCGACTTGTCATGAAACACTGGATTCTCAGAGAGTTTGATACAACTCTGATTATCACAATGAATGATTGTCGGAGACAAATCCTGACCAAATAAACCAACCAGCAACTTACGAAGCCAAATGGCCTCACAAGGCCTAACTGGTTGCCATGTACTCTGCCTCGACTGAACTCAAAGCAACTGACTTTTGTTTCTAGCTGAACCAGGACACAACTCCTGACCCCAACCCATAACAGAACCTTGAGGTGCTCTTCTTGTTAGTGGTACATCCTGCCCAATCTGAGTCTGTGTAGCCAACCAAACTCACCCCATCTCTTATGACATAGTCCAAACCAAGATCCATTGATCCTGCAATATACCTCAGAACATGCTTTGCCCCAATCCAATGAACACTCTAGGCTCCACCATGGATCGGCTGGGTGTGTTCATGGCAAAACAAATATATGGTCTAGTGTTGACTAGATACATCAACAACCCAATCAACTACATGTATCTCGTAGCATCCACCAACTCGGAATCTGAAGCACTAAGCTTCTTCCAGTTGGTGACCATAGGTGTAGACATGGGCCTGCAATCCTCCATATGAAATCTGCTCAAGATGTCTGCTGCAAACTTCCCCTACCCCAGAAAGATATGACCCTCCTCCTGCCAAACCTCCATGCCCAAGAAATAGTGCATCAATCCGATGTCTGTCATCTCAAAATCTAATGCAAGACTCAGCTTGCACTCTGCTATGAGATGCTCTGTTCTTGTGATGAACAAGTCATCCACATACAATATGAGAATAAGCGTATCCTCACCTCGAATGATATAGTAGAGGTTAGGATCTGCCTCGCTCTTCTCAAACACCATATGAAGCAAATAAGCGTCTATCCGTGAATACCAAGCTCTGGGAGCTTGCTTCAGACCATACAGTGCCTTTCTCAGAAGGCACACATGAGAATCTCTCTCCAACACCTCAAACCCCTGTGGTTTCTCCATGTACACCTCCTCCTCAATAAAGTCATTCAGAAAAGTGGTCTTTACATCCATCTGATGTATCCTCCAACCCATCTTTGTTGCTATGGCAATAATGCTCTGAATAGAAGTGTATCTCGCAACTGGTGGAACGTCTCATCATAGTAGACTCCCTTTATCTGAGAGAATCCTCTCACCACAAACTGGGCCTTGTGTTTCTCTATGCTACCATCTGCAGCATACTTGGTCTTGTACAACCAACTAGAAGTCACAAATGACTTCCCCACTAGCCTCAACACCACCTCCCATACATCATTGCGCATAATGGAGTCATACTCCTCCAGCATGGCCTCTCACAAAACATGTTGGTCAAATGCCTGCGCAAAAGTCGTGGGCTCTGAATCTGTGATGCTTGTCACCATCGCCAAGTAGGACCCAAGCCTCTCTGGCGCTCTTCTCTCTCTGAACAACCTCTTGGGCTCTCCAACATTCTCCTTGGCTTCCTTCAAGGTCTTCTGAAACCATCTCGGTTTTCTCTTCCCTTAAGTAACCAAAGGAGGAGTGATATCTACGCGCCCAAGAGTCTCAGCCTCAGATCTAATACCAACACTCTGAGATCATGAAGCCTCTGCACCCTCTGCCTGAATACTCTGCAATTGTGATCCTGAAGCCGTGCCCTCTAAGATACAACACTCTCAATCTGTGGGACCTCCTCAACTCTGTCTCTCAACTCAAGTGATCTCTTGAAGGCTCTGCTCTCCTCGAATCTAACATCTCTCCTCACCACCACTCTCCTCCGTGTTGGTATGTAGATACGATAGGCCTTCAAGATCTCTGAGTATCCAACTAGGATCCCCTTCTTCGTTGTGGGATCTAGCTTTGACCTCTTCTCTAAGGGGACATGAGAGTATGTAAAGCACCCAAAAATACGCAAGTGCTCAACATCAAGCCTCTTCACACAAAAGGCCTCCTCATGTGTCTTYCTCCCTAAAGCTCTATGGGGACTCATGTTCTGCAAATAAAYTGCAGTAATACAAGCCTCTGCCCATAAGTAGAGAATGGCAATGCCTGATCATGCAACATACTCCTCACTGCACCCACTATGGCCATGTTCTTCCTCTCTGCAACCCCGTTCTGTCGGGGGTTGTAAGGAACAGTCAACTACCTTCTGATACCCTGTTGGGTACAAAAATCTACAAACTCTGTGGAGGTATACTCACCTCCATTGTTTGACTGTAAGAACTTGATCTTCYTTCCTGTCAGGGTCTCCACAAGAGCTCTGAACTCTTGGAACCTCTTGAAGAGCTCACTCTTGGTCTTCAGGAAATAGATCCAGGTCTTCCTGGAGTGGTCATCAATGAAAGTAACRTAATACTCACAACCACCCAAGGAAACAAGTGACATGGGCCCACACACATCTGTGTGTATCAAATCTAGTACCCCAGCTGATCTACTGTCACTGTTGGGAAAAACAATCTTGGTGTACTTCCCAAGAGCACACCCTTTCCACACCTCCTAATGCTCAATGTTGAACTGTGGCATCCCTGTCAAAATCTCTCTCAGTGATCTCAAAGTGCCATGATACAGATGAGCCATCTGACAATGCCATAGCTCGCACAACTAACTGTTGTTGTTGCTACTCGTTGCCAAGGCATGCAATGGCTGGAAAAGTAATCTATACAGTTTCCCATCCTGTGTCCCAATCACCCTACCAGAGGTGATACTGGACCCCTTATGGTGTATGAGAACTTTTGTCCCTCTGAAGGACACCTGAAGACCTCTATCCTGTAGGGATGAAACTGAAATAAGATTCTTCTTCATCCCAAGGACAAATAACACATCCCTGAACACCAAGGGTGGCATACACTCCCTCTGAAATGATATTGTGCCACGTCTGGTCGCCCTGACAATGGTGTTGTCTCCAAGCACTATCTCCAACCTGATCTCTGGATCTTTGAGATCAGTGAAGTGCTCTCTGTAGAGAAACGAGGTACTATCAGCCTGCCAAAACATGTATGTCCTTGACCTGAAATTTGGCTCTAAGTTTGAACTTCCAAAACTGACCTTTATTGTCTTTTAGGACAGAAAACAATTTGGTTACTTTCTGTTGATAATTTTTGTGGTTAAGTGTCCTTTTGAGGTGCCCTTGCAAGTGTTTTCATACCCCAATGTTAGCACATGCAACATACTCAAAACAAATAACACTCCTCTTGATATTTACAACTCTAACAAGTTGATTTATACTCTAAACATGCATGAAATGAACACGGGGATTTTTGGTCAACATGACCCTGGATAAAACCCCCCTGGGGAAAACCAGTTTAGAATGGAAGTATATATAGTGATGATTTTAAGAAGTGAATACAATAAGTAAGCTAATACAATGGAACTTGATACAATAGCAACTCCTCACGAGAAGCTTTGGAGTTCCAAGAAAAGAGATGCGCCCAAGCTTAGTGCGCCCTCTTCCTTTGTTGCTCTATCCACTGAAGTGATGTGCCCTCCTTCCTCTTTGACCCAATGAAGAATCCCCTCCACACAAAACTGCCCTTGTGTGTCTCCTTCAAGATGAGCCAAACAGATCTGAAAAAGCATAAGTCTTTCTATTACCTGCTAGTGGTGCACTCTCCTCCACATGTGCACCCTCCTCCAAGCAATATTGATCACCATAAATAAACATGGGTCTAAGTTGTCATAGCTCCTCCATGGATGAAGTCGTCCAAGCTCTCCTCTCCCAATGCTTCCATTCTCATCCTCTTGCCCTTCTCCAAACTCTCTTGGTGAACATACAAGTGAATGAGCCTCCAAATGCCCTATGTGCCCTCTTTATAGAATTCATAAGGAAACCTAGAAATGGATGGATGAGATCATCCCATCCCATTTCTAATCAAAGGTTGAGATCTTCCAAAAAGAATCTCAACTCAAAACCCACTTTGGCTTAGTTTCCTTATTTCTCTGTATGTCCCTCAATTCACCCACAAAGTGAATTAATAGTCATTATTCACTCAAGTGAAAAAATCACCCTTTTGACTTAGGAAAATGTCAAAGTGAAATTAGACATAAATTATAAGGCACAATGAGTCAAATATTTTCCTCTTGTGGTTAGAGACCCACAACCACAAGGGGACCACTTTCCAAGGTACCCAAATCTCAACACTCTCTCACACCTGACATATGGCTCGAAGCTCCACTGTCTATATACCAGATGCTAGAAGGTGACTCAACTGATTTGCAACAAACAATCAAAGAACACACTCTCTCAAACTGAGTGGTGAACTTCTCCTCTGTTGTCACTGCAGTGCCACCTTGCTTCTTCTTCTTCTTCTTCTTGGGACACTGTCCAGCATAGTGCCCCATACTCTTACAAGCAATGCACTTCACTTTGCTCACATCTCTTTGTTGCTCTCCATCTCTCTATTGTTGTTTGGCCCCAACCTTGGGACCCTTCTTGGTATTCCTCTTGCCCTTTGCCAAAAGAGCAAGATCCTCCTTCTTCGCCTCTCTATTGACTCRTAGATCCAGAACCACGCCTAGTCTCCTCCTACACAAAATCGTCCCAGAGCCTCTCCCAACTGGGCATATGCTCCCTAGCCACGATATTGTGTACAAAACTCTCCCATAGTTTGGTAAAGCCATTCAAGGTTGTCCGTACCAACTCAGAGGAATCTATTATCTCGCCAATTGCGCCCAGCTCATCTCAAATCTGAGTGAACCTCGAGAGGTATGAGGTAATCGTCTCAGTCTTCAACATCTTGGTGCTTCTTAGCTTCTCTTGAAGCACCATCTTGCGATTCTGGTTTGGACTCCGATAAAGACTACAAAAAGATTGCCACATCTGACAATCATAGTCTTTGCCAAAAATGTGAGGAATCACATGGTCCTTCACCGCATCAAGGATTGTTCTCTTGGCCCTCTTGTTGTTCTTTTGGAACTCAGCAAGAAGGACCACATCCGTAGGAAGTATGGGGGGGTACTCTACAATCTCCCACGGCTCTCCCTCGTCAAGAATCATCACTATCCTTGCCTTCCAAGGAAACTAATTACTTGCCCCCGCAAGTCTATCCTCTACTCTCAAACCAGTAGCAACCAAGGTTGTCATCTGATGCCCAACTGATACTCTCTAACCAAGAAAACTGAACAGCTCCGAAGCAACAAAAATCTGCAAAAGAAAACAGCATCACTCCTGTACACAGAGGTATGAAAGGAGGCTATCCAAAACTGTCCAAAACAATCCAAGAATTCTACCCACTGTATGCTCCACAAATCAGCCAAAAACTTATCCCTTAGGCTCTGATACCATGTAAAATTCTAATGAACTAGAAGGCTGCCCAACAGGTCTGTCTTTGACCTCTTGTTGGGCTCTAAGTTTAAGTTCTCAAAGCTGTCCTTCTTGTTGTTTTAGGACAGCAAACAAGTTTGAATTTTCTCCTCTCAAATCTGCCTTCAAACTGATGATTGGATGCTCTTTTAAGGTTCCCTTGCAAGTGTTTTCGTAACTGAAGTTAGCACATGCAAATACCTTAAAACATACAACACTCCCTCTAGGATCTTAACAAGCTCCTAATGCTGATATAAAACTAAGCATACATGAAAATTGAACACAGCATTTTTGGTCAACATGACCCTGGACAAAACCCCCTCGGGGAAAACCAGTTTGAGATGTGTATATATATGGAGTGCTTCAAGCAATGAATACAACAAGATAAGATAATTACAAAGGAACCTGAACTCCTTGCAAGCTCCTCTCAAGCTTTGCAATAGGTTCCTTGAGAAATGCACCCCTAGAAGAGTGTGCCCTCTTCTCCCTTGTGAAAGCTTGAAGACTAGTGCGCCCTTGACCTTCCCTTGGCTAAATGAGAAACCCTTGCACACAAATTTCCCTCTGTATGCTGCCTCAAACATGCACCAACCAGATCTGTGTTTGCTTCCGTCCAAGTAGTGCATGCAAGCTTGCACCCTCAAACTAGGAGTGCGCCCTCCACCAAGCAAGAACTCTCCAACACAAAGAATGAAGCTCCAAGCTTCCTTGTGCCCTCCATGAACATGTGCACCCAAGCAAGTTGCTCCAAACCCTCAATCCTCACTTCTCTTCTCCTCACCAAACTCTCAAGGTGATCAAGTGAACAATGAATGCCTCCTTTGCCCTATGCGCCCCCTTAAGCCATCATTAGGCCAAACCTACAGATCAATGGCTAAGATAATCCCTAGCCATCTCTAATCCATGGGTGAGATCTCGTCTCAAGAATCTCTCTTAGAAACCCACTTTTGGTTAAGTTTCCTAAGTTTGCTTTATGTCCCTTAATTCACCCACGAGGTGAATTAATAGTCACTTTTGCCTGAAGTGACAAATTTCACCTTTTTGACTTAGGATAAAGTCAATGTGAAATTAGACATGAAGTAAAGGGTACAAAGGTCAAATCATTTCCCTCGTGGTTAGAAACACACAACCACAAGGGGACAACTTCCCAAGGTACACAATACTCAACATATATGCCTTTTTTAGGAGTGGCCTTTGAAGAAATTTGAGGTTCCTAAGGCTGCCCAACAGGTCTGTCTTTGACCTGGTTGGGCACTAAGTTTTAGACACTTTCAAATCTGTTTTTACTCACTATTTAGGACTGTATACTTGCTGTCCAAAAAAAAAAACAGCCAACAGGTCTGATCTTTACCCACTGAAATCTGCCTTCTAGGAAATGAGTCAATGCTCTTTTATGGCTGTTGTTTTAGATGGTTTAATAGGGAATTTGCTGTCCACAGTTAGCACATATAAAACTCCATAAAACATAGAATACCCCTCTAGGATCTTTAACAACCTACAACTGAAAATACTAAGCAAACATTACAAATGAACACATGATGTTTTTAGTCAACGTAACCGTGGAAAAACCCCCATGGGGAAAACCAGTAAGATATATATATATATATATATATATATATGGAGATCTGAAAGCAAATGCTACAAGTAAATACACAAGGAACCTGATACAATCCAAGCTTATCCTCAAACTTGCAATGGAGTTCCTCAACTTGTGTCTGCTAGCCTTTGAACAAAGCGCCCTTTGCCTTGGTGCGCCCTTGCCTTGGTGCGCCCTCGTCACCTCGCTATGCCTTTCCTTTGCCTTTGTTTTGACTTGCCCACTTGTAGAAAGCTCACAATGAATAGTAGCACCCTCTCTCCCTTTGCTTGTGCACACTTAGCCTCAAATGTGCCCCTCCTCACAAAGTCTTGCGCCCCTACTCCTCTCTTGTGCGCCTCCCTCAAGAAATGTGCCCCTAGCTTGCTCTCTTGTGCCCACTCTAACACAAGTGTGCCCCTCCACTCAAGCTAGTGCCTCCAAGTTGATTTGTGCCATTAGCCTCTCACTAATGCGCCCTTCAAGTATGTGCGCCCTCATGAACTAGTGTGCCTCCCTCCTCGAAGCTTGTGCCCTTCTTCTCCAAGTGTGCCTCTCTTCTCCAAACCCTCACTTGCTCTCTTCTCTTCACTCACTCAACTATCTCAAGTGACAATAAATCTCCCTTTACCCATTTTGCCTCTCTTAGGCCAAACCTAGAAGATCAAGGGCCTAGATTAGATCTAGCCCAAGTCTAATCAACGAATGAGATTACATCTCATAAATCTCATTTGGAAACCCACTTTGACTTAAGTTTCCATAGTTTGCTTTATGTTCATTATTCACTTTAATCAAGTGAATTAAATGTCACTTTAGGACTTAAGTGAATAAAGTCAAAGTGAAATTAGAACATAAAGTAATATCATGCACTCTCCCCCTTTGTGTTTAGAGACTCACAAACACAAGGGGGCCACTTTCCTTGGTACCCAAATCTCAAGAGCCTTTGCACTCCCCCCACTTGTATCTCAAACTGTTGTACTTAATGTTAAAATTATGAGCTTGATTTTACACTGTAAGGAATTCTTTAAATTCTGACAGTACTTTGAAATTAGTTTAATATGAATCACAAAGCATAATCAAGATTGAATAGCAAAATCCATGTAGTTTTACTAGCATGTATTTTCACACCACATGTACCCTGGAGAAACCCTATACAGGGAAAAAAAACCCCAACAAACAATTTCCTTTTATTGCAAAGATAATGTATGACCACTTGCAAAATATCCACCATGAAAATTTTGCTCTTAAAGAGCTTACCAAGTTGACTAGGACCTGACTGTGTAACTAAGAGACCTTGTTGATATATAAACTCATGTTACAGACCAGCACTGAAGAAGTATCTTTGTTGCCTTCAATGACTGAGATACGCTGCCTCTTATGGAATGATATATCAGCTTTGATATGGATTGTTATTGCTGCCTCTATTGGACTGATATACAGCGTTTTCTTGGACTGATATATGCCTCTGTTATGGACTGATATATCACTCTGCTTCCTCACCCATATGCAACATAACAATTGTGTAGAAAAGAGGGTCAACCTCTTGCTTAAATAGGAGTGGAGAGGTAGAGAGGAGATGGCTCGAATTAGAGGCTTGAAAGAATGCTTGACATAACTTAGCTTCACACTTTAGTTCAAAAATAGAACTTGACTTTCCTCTTCAGTTACAACTCGCCCTTGTCATGGCAATGCATGTTATGACAACTCAACAATTGACTTGACCTTGACTGGACATGCATGCGAACTCCTCAACATGCACATGACATGCATGCATGCAATGCATGTCATGGATGCAACATACAACTAGACATGCATGCAATGCATGTCATGCATGCAACATGCAACTAGACATGCATGTAACATGCAACATGCGACATGCAACATGCAATATGCGACATTCAACTTTATGCAACTTTATGCAATTCGACTTTTACAACTTGTCCTTTTACAATTTGAGTTCAACAACTCATTCAACTTGACTCTTAACATGGCAATTTGAATTTCTTCATGGTGGATGGTGTTACACGTGCCAACGCACTAGATCAATACATTTACATCATTTGCAATATCAGGAAATTGTTTATTTCTAGCTCATAGGAATTTTATGTTCAACCTAACTTTTGCTAGATGCCTTGATTTTTTGCTCATGGCTCACAAGACTTGACTAAGCTCACAGAGGTTGTGCATTCCCCTTGACTTTTGCACTAGTCTGTCTATGCTCACAAAGGTTGTACATTCCCTCTGACTTTTGCACTAGACTGTCTATGCTCACAAATGTTGTACATTCCCCCTAACTTTTGCATTAGACTTACATCTTGACTTTTGTCTTAGACTTACAAGGCTTCTACCTTTGCCTTGGCTTGACTCACAAGATCATATAGCATCTCGTTCGTCCTGACTTTTGGTTTGACTCACAAAGGTTGTACATTCCCCTTGCCTTTTGTCAATACCTCACAAAATTGGTTGATTCTCCAAATCTCCCTAGCTAGCCTCAGGGTGGCCCATATGGCCTCTCATTGGAGAATAACTGTCGATGCTGCATAACACTTAGCAATCCCTTTGACCTATTAGTGGTCAGTAGTTGGACATTAATAAAATTATCTCTAAAATTGTTTCTGGAAGGCTTAAATGTATGTTTTTTCCAAGAGAATCCTCCGGTGATAAGCCCTGGACACTCAAATAGTCCAGTTTTTTATCTTGTTTGGAAAACAATGGTTTAGTTAGGCTCCAAACTCTCTCCCTCTCGGGAGTCTTTTTGTAACACTGTATTTTTAATAGAATCCTTCTGTTTACCAAAAAACAATGATTGGTTTCTGCATTACAAACCTCTAATCTAATGTACTATATTATTATTAACTAAAGAGTTTTTCCCTGCTAGGACAAAAGGACAATAAAAATATTGAGAATTTGAGACTTATAAGAAAGACACAGAAGTGTAGAAGCTAAACGAATCACTTATGTGATTCAGGGCCTTAAGCACCCCAATGTAATATGATCACCCATGGTTTGGGGATCTATGCATTGTTATATTAAAAAAAGAAGTAAATCCATGCCAATTCAATTATTATTTAACAAAACACCCATAATTAAACCAATCACAACCATAAAGAATCTCTAAAAATTTTGAAACAGAAAAATAGAACTATACTGCTATTTTTATTAATTAAAGCAGGACAAAGCACAAAATTCTTACCCATTCTCCAGGGCAAAGAGAACGATAATACTTCGCAAATTTGTCACATTCAGTAGCACCTTCGCCTTTTGCTGCTAGACATCTGCATATAGCCATGTAAAGTTCTGTATAATCAATATTGTCTCATCTCATCATAGCATTCCACCCATATGAACCTCTTTCCTACAGCCACCCAAATCAAAACCTTTTTATAACTCCCAACCCCTGCCACAGCCACACACCTCAACTATGTGCTTCCCCAAAAAAAAAAATAAGAAAAGAAAAAGTCAATCAATCCAAACCCACCCCTCCTTCCACTCGTCCAATCAACCCCATTTCAAACAACCTTATGAAACTCTGTCCCCACCATCCCTATCCACACCAATAAAATACAAAACAATTGCACGGCCTCACTTAACGGACAGTTTGCCCTGAGACTATGTGCCCTTTCTGTTTTCATGGCAAGTTAGCATGGTTTGTACTAATTCTTCTACTATATTATCAAATTTCACTGCAACTACAGAAAACAAATATATATATATATATATATATATGAGAAATATTTGTCATACTTGTGGTACTCGATGTAACGAGTAAAGCAGTGCCTTGTTTGATTCGTTGTGGGGAAGCGAAAATCTGCTGGCGCTGTCTTTAAGGTATCAATCTGATATCAGTCATCAACGTGAGATTATTGTTTCCATCTACAATGGGATAATGTATGCTAAGAAAAAATAAATGACTAGAGTCTAACCCCTCTAAATGCCATCTCGGCAGTTAACTATGATAAGTAATACATTGTTTTGTTGTATATCACACAGCCATCTATTACTAAATCTGTTGAGTATAAGTTTCACCAAACTCAAGTAAATATGGTGCTTTTTAATTCATTAACAAGTACTTTAAGGAAAATTCTAGTCTGCATAATAGTTTATCATAATTAACTTCAGTTAAGCATGCATGAAAAGACCCCAAGACACAAAAACATCTAGCATTCCTACACAATAACAGGTTACCATATTGGTTGTGAATCCAAATACTCTAGACAGGAACCTAACATATTCTACTTTGCAGTAAAGCACAATGCACAATTATTAGTCAAGAAAGATGCATTTATGTGTTTTTTCCTTCTCTTAAGTTTCCCGTTCTGCAGTAGTATTCTTGGCTAGTAACTTCCTGTAAGGATTAATTTTTTGTTATGAGTTGCGAGTCAAATGGCAGTTAAAGTTCTCCTGTAAAAAGTACAACGTTTTTTGGTATCTCCTGACCGACATGCATAAAATTCCATAGTAAAGGCTTATCTCAGAAACTAAAAGTAATAAATTATACATAGCTTTTAGAAATTCATAATATCACCATTCACAAACAATTTCCATATTTGAGAACAATGAACCATAAAGTAAACCACTCCTGCAACAATGAAGTCCTAAAGTCCAGTTCTCACAGATTGCATAAGTAAACCTTAATGTATAAATTGCATAGTTTTTTCCGTGCTAAACTTCTTAATCACACAGATATCACCACATATATTACAACTTGAACTCAATAGAAGAAAATAAAGGACCACCTGCATATGACAAGCAAAGCAAAGGCCAATTGAAACCTCCACAGGCAAGAAGCAGGACAGTGTGTCCACACAAAGAGGGAAATATAAATTATCACGGTTGTCATTTTTCATTACAAAAAATGATTTCTAAGCAATAAAGACTACATTAAGAGTTAGCTCTCTGCCTGCAGGTGCCCTGTTTGAATCCCCTGGACAAGGCGCACTAGCATATGCTAACAGGTTTACTATGGATGCCATCCATTGACTGTGGGGAAGCATCCCTTGGGTTTCCCTGCAAGGTTTTCCTAGGAAAAAAATAAGACTACATTAAGAGTCTAGAAGAATGTAGTTATTTCCTCTTGTTACAGACTTGACTATATATCCTCAGATTCACCATCCTGATTAGGGTTCAGATGTAGGAGTTTGCCTGCAGAAACATTAATCCTTATCGAAAAAGTTAAATGCACTTTCACACCATTACATCTCAGGATCTGCAGCAAATGGTACAATGAGAAATTCTGTTTTTCATTTCTTAATTGCGCATTATTAAGTTTCATAACTATTTAAACTTTAAAGAGAGGGAATTGTGTATTTACAGTCGGCAAAATTTAAAACATTTGCTTCATCCATTTTGAAGCAGTATACCAGAAAAATGTACAAGGACAAATTCTGTTTTTCATTTCTTAACTATGCATTATCAAGTTTCATATTATTTGAAGAGAAAGAATTGCACAATTACAGTTTGTAAGTTTTAAAACATTTACATCAACCATTTCGAAGCAGCATACCAAAACAAGATAGAGAAACAGAGCCAGTGTCAGTTGCAGGACACTATACAATCTTTGCTTGACGAAAACAAATGCAGATAGCACAAGGAACAGGATAAGAGATGATACACATAAGGATTCCAAGAAAGCAATTTTTTTTGTCAAACGATTAGGATTTGTGGAGAGAGAGGTATTCTAAACATCATGTGCAAAAGCATAGTTCACATAAAACACCAATTTCATTG
>JASDQU010739981.1:307679-322689 GCA_032191745.1 Picea mariana
TTGACGAGCCATTGTGCCTTTTCCGATCATACTTACCATTTTTCACACTTCACCCCTTTTTCGTCTCCTTATCTGTTGGGATTTTCGGCTGTACTGACCCAAGAAGGGATTGTACCTCATTTCATGGGAAGAAGGGGCTGAAGGCCCAAAGGTTTGTAGCTGACAAAAGATAAAATCCAATCATAAACCTTCTAGATGCTCACCCAGGGATCCTGAGGACAATGAAATGTCTCTCATAAGAAATTGATGGGACCCGTAAAAAAACAACAATATAAAAATGCCAACCAAGGTAGAGCGTGTGTGGGCAATGTTTTTCACGCTTAGGTAGAATTCCCACACATTATCTTCAACTTGGGGAAGCATAGTGTGACCGGGGTAGAGTTAAGGTGGGCAATGTTTTTCATGCTTAGGTAGAAGTCCCACCTTGGCTTCAACCTGGAAACATCTTAAATAACAAATGGAAATAAATGGCTTGGAAAAAGGATGCATTGAAATCAAAGGTGCAACACACCCTCTACAAAGGCATCCATAAATGAGACAATACGAACCCTTGTATGTCATGAACCCCATGCCCAAAAGTCTTACCCCCATCCACTTCATCTTCTCTACATGACTTAGAAAGGTTTCCACATGGGAAACACTTCTTGACTTTAGGACTGTTCACCCAATAGGTCACCTTGTCAACCCTCCGATACCTAAACTTGGCAAATTGCATAGGGTCTTTGAGCACTTGTTTAATTTGATGAAGTAGTTTTTGATGTACATGCTTAGGAGGATCTTATATTAAATGTGATTTTACTTGCCATGATGCTTTGACTTGAGATCCTTGGAGGGCGTACTTGTTTGTCTTTGTAGGACCTTGTTGATGGACATTTTGGAGGAACAAGCCCAGCTTGGGCCTTCATTGGGGCAGGAAGCCCACTGGTTAGATGCCATGGCCCAAACTATGGGGCAATATAGGAGATGAACGTTTCCTTTGGAGGCAAAGGAAGAGACCTTGGAGGATCTCACCTAGCCCTTGCAAGCCCAATGATTTGCCTTTGGAGGCTAAAACGTCATCTTTGAGGGCTTGACGTCACCCTAGGGCTAGGGTTTTAGTGGTGATGGTGGTGTTTGATGGACACTTGGCACTTTGATGAGGGAGATCCCTTGTACCTTGGATAGAAGACCCCAATGCATGAAGGGAATGCCTTTGGAGGCCCAACGATTTCATCCTCAAGCTCAACGATTTGCCAAAGTGAACAAGACGTCACCCTAGAAGGGGTTGACGTCACATTTTTAGGGTTTTCTTCATGTGCAAATTAAAATTGTTTTGTAAAGGGGCAAAGTAAAGGGGGTTGGCCTCCTTACTTTGTGGTTTACCCTAACTTTATGTGGACAAACACTTTTTAGGAGTTTTGTATAAATAAGAATCCTTTTCATTTTATTTTGACATAACTCTCTCACTTGGAGAAGAGCTACTTGGCTGAAATTTGCACCCCTCTTGGGAAATATCATTTTCTCTCTCTCTCTCTCTCTCTCTCTCTTATGCTATGGTTTATCATTGTCTTGTGGAGTGAAGTGGTGCACTACCTCTTGGAGGTCTTTTCTCTTGCTATGGTGATGAAAGTTCTTAGTAACTAGGGTCTTGTCTTGCATGCTATTGGAATTGGTAAGGAAAATCAACATTTATGTTAGTTCTTCTCTCTTGTTCCATGGTTGTTATTGGCTAGATCCTTGGAGGAATATAAGGGCATATACCCTCCACCAAGTTTTATCATTGTTGTTGGTTGAAAAGGCTATTACAAAGGTTGCTAGGAGGAGTAAAAGGGCTTACACCCTCCTAGGTTTTACCTTGTTAGGGTTACTTTCTCAAGGGAGTAAATGGGCTCACACCCCTTGAGAAGTAGTAGGCCTAACCTAATACAAGAAGGCTCCATAACCCATTTGGAAAGGCACTAATCATTTATTGCATTGGAGAAATAAAATTACTTGCATTGGTAAATGTGATTTTGAGAGATATTGATCTTGTTTGAGGTGGAATCTTTTTTGGTGTCTTAAGCTTGCTAAAGTCACTAGGGCGTCTTAATTGGTCTAGTAGTTCTTGAGTTGTAATCAATCAAAAGATACAACCATTAGGGCTGCACTAAAACATACCTTATCTCTTAATTTAACTTGCATTTCAACCGTGAAATTTTGCTTGTAAGCCACTATTATCATTCTACTGCTTATTGGTTAACTTTTTGTCGGATTACTTGCTAATTTTTGTGGTTGGAACTTGTTGCTGTAGCAAATATTTTCTACAACCACTTGGGTATTACAATTATTCTCTGAAAACACTATCTAATAGCCCTCTTTCACCGTCAAAATTTGTGCTTAAACATTGGAAAGTTATCTATTGGTTTAGTGCTTCATTGTCCAATAATTATTTGACAATTTTGATGGTTATTTCTGTAGTAATTAATTGATTTCTTTGCTGATATATATATATATATATATATATATATATATATATATATATTTGTTTACTACTGTAATTTAGGACAACAAGCTTCATTTGCTTGTCCATTGGAATATTGGGCTTGTATACTTGTCTTTTCTCTTGTCTCGGGCAGGTACACCTATCTTCTGCAGGTACTCAAGCATTTGGAAACCATTGATCATCACCGAGACTTGTTTCCAAGCCATCTTCCACTTCGTAGCTTGACCTATAGGGGCATCATATTCCATTACTCCACTTTCCATCTCATTTCCCCCCAGGGTCACCCAGGATTCCCCCCTTGTGTAGGATTTCTCCTTCACTAAAGCAAGGGGAGGGTTTATCTAAGGTTATAGTGGGTAGACTCTCCCATAGTTCTCGCCATCTTGTGGATTGGGTTGGGCTTTTCCCAACCTACAATTTGTGCGATAACAGTTCCCATGCCAAAACAAGAACAAGAATGAATGAGAATGAATGAGGAACCCCCCAACAACCAAAATTATGGTTTATATGTTTACATGCAATAATGCGCCACATGGCTTCCCCAAGAAGCTCACGTAACTACTTTCCCCAACTAATTCCAAGATGGTTTAATAAAATATTATAATTTGTCTTAGCCCCTTTAGCCCCCCTTTCTTATGGAATCATAGCCCCCTATAACTCTCTCCTTATCCCTCTGCAATTGGTGATGTGTTTTTATTATTAATATTCAATGCCACTACATTGCTAGGATCTCCGAATTTTCATTCCCCTCCCCCTTATTTTTGCACCGTCCTCAATGTTAAATTTGGCAGCATCGATAGTGATTCTCCAATGAGAGGCCATATGGGCCACCCTGACGCTAGCCAGGGAGATTTGGAGAATCAACCAGTCTTGTGAGGTATTGACAAAAGCCAGGGGGAACGTACAACCTTTGTGAGTCAAACCAAAAGTCAGGACGAACGAGATGCTATATGATCTTGTGAGTCAAGCCAAGGCAAAGGTAGAAGCCTTGTAAGTCTAAGACAAAAGTCAAGATGTAAGTCTAATGCAAAAGTGAGGGGGAACGTACAACCTCTGTGAGCATAGACAGTCTAGTACAAAAGTCAGGGGGAATGTACAATCTCTGTGAGCATAGACAGACTAGTGCAAAAGTCAAGGGGAATGTACAACCTCTGTGAGCCTAGTCAAGCCTTGTGAGCCATGAGCAAAAGTCAAGGCATCTGACAAAAGTTAGGTTGAACATAAAATTCCTATGAGCTAGAAACAAACAATTTCCTAATATTGCAAATGATGTAAATGTATTGATCTAGTGCATTGGAATGTGTAACACCATCCACCATGAAGAAATTTAAATTGCCATGTTAAGAGTCAAGTTGAATGAGTTGTTGAACTCAAATTGTAAAAGGACAAGTTGTAAAGGTCGAATTGCATAAAGTTGCATAAAGTTGTATAAATTGCATAGTTGCATAAAGTCGCATAAAGTCGCATGTCGCATATTGCATGTCGCATATCGCATGTCGCATGTCGCATCTTGCATGTCGCATGTTGCATGCATGCATGTCATGTGCATGTTGAGTAGTTTGCATGCATGTCCAGTCAAGGTTGAGTCCTAACTGAAGTGTTAAAGTTCAGTTCTAAATCTGGTTGTTGAGTTAAGTTCAGTTGTAAACACATGCATTCACTTAGGCTATTTCGAGCCATCTCCTCTCTACCTCTCCACTTCTATTTAAGCAAGAGGTCGACCCTCTTTTCTATACAAGTTATGCTGTGTATGAGTGAGGAAGAAGAGTGATATATCAGTCCATAACAGAGTGGTAACAGGGCACATATATCAGTCCATAACAGAGTAGTAATAGAGTGGAATAACAGTCCATAAAAGGCTGCGTATCAGTCCATAGAAGACAACAATAATAGTCCATAAGAGGCAACAATATCAGTCCATATCAGTGCTGGTATATCAGTCCAGAAAAGGCAGTAAAAGAGCACCCAGGCAGCGCATAGCTTCCTCCACAGTGCTGGTATATAACAGAAGTATTTATCAACAAAGTATCTCAGCATTCTACATGTCATACAGTCAGGTCTAGGTAAATTTGGCAAGCTCTTTAAGAACATATTTTTTATGGTGGATATTTTGTAAGTAGTCATATATTATCTTTGCAATAAAAGGAAATTGTTTGCTGGGTTTTTTCTCCCTGTATAGGGTTTCCCTAGGGTACATGTGGTGTGAATTTACATGCTGATAAAACAACATGGTTTTTGCTATTCAGTGGGCTTCCTTCCAAGACTTCTGAGAAGTCTCTCTACCTTTGCTTTGTTCATATAGGTACTTGGCTAATGGTCTCTGCCAGAGTCTTGGGTTCATCAAATTGAATTTTGTTTTTATAAAAGGATGGCAGTCCACTTAAGAACCTTTGTATTTTTACCTTCTCCTCTTTGATAAAGCCCACATACCTTAGCAGTGCCAATAACTTTTTTTCATATTCTTCTATGGTCATGTTTCCTAACTTGAGTTCAAAGAACTCCTGCATCTTCTTGTTATATTAGTGCTCTGAAAGATACTGATGCTGGAAGTATTTCTTGAATTGCTTCCAATAAATCTTTTTTTCATCAATGTGCTTGACTTGCTTCAATTGGTCCCACCACATAGAGGATTTTCCATGTAAATGGTATATGACAATCTTGGCTTCGGGGTTAGACGAGTAACTATGCAATTGGAAATATTTTATGATTCCAAGTAACCAAGTTTTAGCATCATCTCCCCTTTTGTTTTCACCATCGAAGTTTGGTGGCTTAAGCTTCCTAAGCTCGCCTTGCAAGATGTGCAACTCATATCTTCTTCTTTGATGCCTAATAGGGGGAACTTATGTGTTGTTCCTTGACTCTTTAGATACATAAAACTTCTTGGCTGAATGAGTAGGTGAGTAATGTTGTCTTTGAGCTCTACTAGCACTTCTTGAGTGCTTGGATCCTTTGTAGTTTTCCCTCCTTGCATGAGGTTTGCCTTCTTTCTCATGTATTGAACTTGATCCATTCTTCATTTGTCTTTGCAATTGATTTAGACTCCGTAACAATCGAGTATTTATTTGATTTTTCTCTTCCTAGGCTCTTATAATCTTCTCATTATCATCTGTATAATTCTGCGCTTCCATCCATAGACTCTTCATAGTTTCTACCAGCTCCACTAGTTCCACCCTGCTTCTGTCCATTAGATTTTGTCTCCTCATTACTTAAACTGATGTTTAGGCCTTTAACTTCCCTCTCATGGCTGTAGGCTCTTTGTGCATCCTCCATGTCTCTGATCTACAATTCTGAGCTTGACTTGATCTGCTTATACCCCTAATTCTGCAAAATGTGCAAGCAACCATTGCTGTTAGAAATGATGCATATTGTAAAATTTTGTCAATTAAAGATATAGGTCCTTTTTCTTCTCAATTTATGAAGAATCTTATAACACTTCTCCCGTTTATAATTTTTCAAGCTTATTCTCCTCCAAATCAGCTTTCCAATGACTATACTTATGTGTCAATCCAATATTTGAGCTGAAAGCTATGACTTTATAAAAAATCCATTTTCACCCAGTTTGTGCACTTTTTCCACTGGTGCAATTGACTCAGAGGCAAACTTTTTCCACCTGCAGAAGAGAATCTGTTAGGAACCAAGAGAACTTTTATATTGGGCATAGATTGTATTCATGATGGTGAGCACATAGCAACCTTCAGATTATAAATCTGACGCTCCAGTCAAATTCTACAACAATATGGAAATGTCAACTTTGTCCTTTTTACACCTTCTCTAGACTTAAATTTTTAGCAAAAATTGTTATCTGCCAAACAAAGAAAAACTGAGAAATATTTACTAAAACAAAATTGTCTATCTTGATGAGCAGATAAAATGTCGAGTAAATAAAATTTTCTAGATTTGTGATCTTGGGTTCCTTTTCCTATTTTGAAAATCCCAAAAATCCCCCCAAAATGGCTTGAAATAGTGGATTTTGGCCTATTTCAACATCCCTATTCCAAACCCCCTGGAATCTGGCGAAATGATCCACTAAGTATTTTCATGTCTGCTTCTTGCACTTGTTGTAAAAATTTCATCACTAAGAGGGGCTCTGTCAAAGAGTACCACCCTGTTCTTCAACAATCACTAATTTGCAAATTCTGGAAAGTTGGAGCTGAATTGGCCAGTGGTCCTCAGTGGCACTTCTGTAGCCCTCCTCACTGTAGACATACCCATACAATTTCATTTGAGTCTAAGTTATTATACCCTTCTTCTAGCCAAAATAAAAATTTGGCTCGAGACTTATTTTTTTTTAAAACATAGGCCATCATCTGCTGATCTGGCAATCTACTGAAGTGGTTGTTGATGTGGCACCTTGAGGTGATGCCATGTTGCCTGTCTCGGCTACCTTGGCCTTGCCTCGTCATCTCTCCCGTCCCTCCTTTTCCTTCTCTTTCCTTACCTTTGCACTTCAATATTATATTTATTACATTTGGGGCTCCCCACCCGTACCTGGCTGCCACATGGAACCATCGCATTAGCCCATGCTATCAACAGGGTCCCATCCTTTTCCTTTTATGTTATGTGCCCTCATCTTATCCTTACACTTGGTATCTTCCTGACCATAGATGAATTTGAAATGAGTGAGGTTGAAAATATATTAAAATAATACAAAATACAAACTTAATCGTGCGCTTGAGCGGACGATGAAGAATGAGTAGAGATCAATGGTTGTAATACATTATGGGACTTTGAGTTAAGCGAATTAATGTCACAAAGGCCACGTAAACTAGAAACTACCCTTCCTCCATATGTTACGATTTGATTGGTGATGGGACTTTATGACATACGCGACCATTTGAAAACCACTCCACTAAAGTCCTATAAACCACTTATCGGACATGGCGCCAATGTCACCTGTAGGCCCACCTCTTGCGCACTTGACCCCCGACACTTCTGCCTATGTGGACTTGCCACCGTGGCTAGTCCACATCATCACCACATCACTGATGACATCACCAGTACGGAAAATCCCAATTTTTCCAAAAATTCCACAAATACCTTATTTCAAAAAAATATCTTCAGCTACCAAGGTGCCCTTTGGGTCGGCCTGTACTAAAACTGTTTTTTCTGTTGGCCCATACAGCCCAAGCATTGTAACCTGATGCTCCAATACTAAATTGTAACGTAACACCATGCTGGGTACCTCAAAATTTTGTGTTCTTGAATTGAATTCTAACTTTGATACTGTTGTAATTATCAAGAAACATGCATATCAACAGACCATGCATGCAAGCAAGAAAACATTTAACTGTGTGTGTGTGTGTGATTATGATGATGATGATTAACGTCCACTGAGACCAATTGGTCTATCAGACCTTAAGAAGGAAAGAGATTACTTCGATTTCTTTAAAATTGTATTTTTGTTCTCAAAAAGCATTGAGAGAAGCGTTCCAAGATCACCATATTTTTGATGACTTAGGAGGTTGGGAAGGCCTGTATTGTGGCAAATATTTTTAAATTGTGATCTAATTTGGGAATAGACAGGGCAATCTAAGAGGAAGTGTTTTTCATCTTCAACCCTCTTAGTGTCACAAAGATGGTAGATTCTTTCATCCCATGGTGTTTTGGGAATTGTCCAACGCCCAGTTTCACTATGTAGCTCATGAGAGTTTGTTCTTATTTTAGCAATGTTGATTTTCTTCTTTGCACTTCTTAAAACCAAGAGGTACTTTTGATCTTATAAATTAGGGTTGACTACCTGCTTGTAGTATCTTAGTTTTCTTTTATCCTCTAATTCTTTATCACGCCACATATTCTCCTTAAATTTAGAAGTCATAATATTTGTAAAAATATATCTAGTTTTAATCAACAAGCAAGCATAGTATAACACAACGGAAATATAAAATATAGATAACAAAAAACACTTATCTTTATCAATTGACCACATTGATTGGTTGCAGACGTCAGACGCTCCACCCAACCATAGACCTCATTGCTCTAGCTCTCTCAGCGGTAGGTAACCCCCAAGCTCAGGCTATGAATCCAGAAGGATAGGTGCCTAGGCTGACTCTAAGTCTCAAACTAGTCTAGCTATCAAGTTGTTATAGATTGTTCTCTCTCCCTCACTCACAACAATCCCAATTTAGCAGCCCTCTTTCCCCTTTAGCTTGCACAACCCAAAGAAAGGAACCGCCTTGTTTGCAATGCAGTCCCTCAGGCTATTCCATTGCTGGATAGGAAATCTCAGTGTTGGAAACTCAAGGGAATCTCAACTGTGGACAGTTCTCCTCAACTATCATTGTTCTCATTCCCACATGCATTCTTTTTTTGCTGGAATAACTGGTAGATACCTATAGCCAACTAGAAATGGCTCTCTACCTCTAGCATTTCATTCCCATGACAAAACAAGAACAAGAATGAATGAGAATTAATGAGGAACACCCCAACAACCAAGATTATGGTTTATATATTTGCACGCAATAATGCACCACGTGGCTTCCCCAAGAAGCTCACGTAACTACTTTTCCCAACTAATTCCAAGATGGGTTTAATAAAATATTATAATTTGTCTTAGCCCCTTTAGCCCCCCTCTCCTTATCCATTTGCAGATGATGATGTGTTTTTATTATTAATATTCAATGCTATTACATTGCTACGCCCTCCGGCCTTTCATCATGTAGAAACATACATTATTAATCTGGGAAATCAAAACTGGGTTATTACACCTTCCCATTGTGATTACAAACCAATGAAGAGAAAGGTTATTAAAAGATGGGCTTGCATTGAGGGCTTTGCCTTTTGGGATGAGCTTAGATTTAACAACCTCCCAAGCTTTCCATATGCTCTTAGCCATGAAAGTACCCTTTATCTTCACTTAGGATGAGGTAACAATCAACATTTTGGAGGTTGAGGCTCTTCTAATAATTTTTACCGACTAGAGTACCAAATAATTTGTTGAACCTTCTTTGGGAAAATTGCTTGAGTCCTAAGGCGGGTTAAAGGGTTTGAGCTTTTGGGAGCTCAAGCAAAGTCAAGCTGAGGATCATCGACAAGGAGGTGATCATCAAGTAGGATTGTCGACGATGGGAACATTGACAAGCCATTCATCAACTAAAGAGGCATCAATGAAGGCTTCATTGACAAGCCACTCATAGACAAACCACTTGTTAACAAGTAACTAGTCGAAAAATTCTAAATTGACAAGGGTCTTGTTGACTAGTCGCCCATTGACAAGCAATTTGTCAATAAACCACTTGTTGACAAGGGAGACTACAACTGTTGATGCAAGATTCTGTCGACAACTCCATTCATTTAGTTGTCAATGTTGATGGCAATACACTTGTCAACATCGACCATGGACCATATCGTTGACAAGTGGAACTTAGGTATGTTGACTTCGACGGTTACAATGACCATTATAGGTAGTCCAAACATTTGTAACTGATTCTTACAAGGCAACCTCTTTAAGGCAACACCAAGGGTTGTTGAAGAGTTTCGAATTCTGGACCGATGATTCCCTTGGTTCATGTGACAAAGTACAACAATCTGCTCCAATAACTAACCATTCAGTACGATGCAGTTGGACCATTCATAATGGGTTTTAGTTCGATTGGACATATAATCTCTCAAAAAGGAAGGAATCAACTACACTACATTTGTGTGGAGACCTCTAGATTAGGGCTCTTTTATTTTAATTTGGAGACCTCTAGATTGGGGCTCTATTTTTGTAATTGCTTAGCTATGTTGTAATTACTGCGCATTAATATTTCTAGATCTTTTGTTTCCCTTGAGGGTTTTTTCTTATTTTGTAACTGTGTACTTGTATCCCTTGATGGATGTTGTGTTTGTCATGATGTTCAACGATTAAATGAATTAATTTGTTTGGTATGCAATTGCACATTCTATGTCTTGTTTATATAAAGGAGAACTCTATACTTCCACCTTTGACAGAGTTTGCTCCACAAAAGGAATCTATATGCCTAGTTTGGTATGAGATGACAAGCGTAGCCCCCCTCGATCCCACTGTGATAGGTCAATTTAATACTAGAGCAATTCTTTTCTTGGAAGAACTTGTTTCCTTTTGCGAAGAGAGTGCTATAAATAGGTTAGATGGTGAATACCATGCAAGTGGTGAGTATTTATGTGAAGGAATAGAAACCTTTTGAGTATTGTTGTTAGGAATTGAGTAATTTATGGTGAGAGAAGATGATTGTGTCATTCTTGAAGACAAAGACTTTAAAGTCTAGTTCTTCTTGTGAAAGAATGTTGAATGTATAATAAGAGGTTGTGTCCCTTCGGAGGGCTATGCAACTATAGATGCAGTCAATGTTGCCAGAGCGCGGAGCGAAGTGAGAGCGTTTTTAGGAAGCAGAGCGTCATTTTCAAAAAATCCTCGGGAGTGAAGTGTCCTAGAAGCGTCTGTTATATATATATAAATTTTTATATACATTGTGTTTTAATTAAAAAAACATGCAGAAAGACAAATTAGCCGCAAAATGTATGAAAACATGCATATTTGTACATTGTAACATTAAAATGGCATCCATAGTAGTAAGTAGCAGTACATCAATGATTAATCATTCACATCAACCATCTAGAATCTAGCAATTACAAACTTACAAACCAACATACAAATTTTTAATCCACATAATAGAAAGTAGACCATTAAGTTATGGAATGAAATCAGTCATCTAGCAACTGTCAACAATAACATGAGTCATGACCAAATAGTTATGATTACAAAATAGTCCATCTGCACTAAATTATGAAGATCGAAAGGTCCAAAACAAAAAAGTTTAAACTATGCTAGACTCTAGAGTCTAGTTGCTAAATGATATGAATCTATCATCTATAGATTGACATGTAAAGTAATGAAGCGCCCCATGGAGCTTCCTGTCACTAAATCATTTTGTAACTCTCCAAGTCACATTTTTTTGCAACATCTTTGAAGTACAGGATTGGTTTCTTGGGTTAATTGTGCTAAACAATTTAAGGTAATTCGCACTTCCACTCTAATCTATAATGACTTAGCTTAATTGACCTTAGGGTTTCCCCCTAGGCTAGGGTAGTTTCCTAAGTCCTTAGTCTGAAGTCATAGAAATAGAGCTAGTGTAAGATCCATAGAGAGCAACTCTATAACATACCATGAGAGCAACTTTATAACAACATTTAGTATAGATTTTTAGCACAGTCCACAATGTTTGATTACCAGATTTAAGTCATAGAATCAGAGCCAAGGTAAAGTTCCACAAATATTGTTAAAGAAATAGAAGAATAGAGCAATAGGCCAGCAAGATTCATTAGGAAGCGCCCATTTTGCACCCCGGAGCGAGCTTCTGAAATCCGGAAGCGGGCTTCCGGAGAAGCTTCCATGGAGGATTCGCTCGGAGCGGGTTTTCGAGGGTGGAGCGGGGGGGGGGGAAGCTTCTGGTAGCACTGGATGCAGTGTCTCCAATAAATGGCCAACACCTTGAGTTCTTTGGTTCAACCAAACCATGTGAGTATGTTTCTACCTCCCGTTGACCACCTATTTCAACTAGGGGGTCAACTCCATGTGCCATGAAGCTATGTACCTGATGGTGCAACTAAGTTGAAGACTTACTGGTTCTACAAGGCAATTTTTCCCCTGACACTTCTTTTTGTAACTGGAATTTCCGCTCCCCTGCGTGGGATAATAATGTAATGGGTCTGCATGGATCATATTGTAGGTTAGTTTCCTAGGACTTTGTCATTAGGGAAGTCCTTTCATCGAGTGTTTTTTTTTCCTCACGTAATTGTTTGGCCTAACCAGCCTTTTTAATTACCCTTGAGTTTTTCACTCCCAATAATCCTCCAAAGTGGTGAAAGGCGTTCTAATGATCAAGCCCAATGGGTGACTAGGGTCTAGGAATATTGTAAATGATCATGCTAGACATCTCCTAGAGTCTTGCGGAATTCCGTCGAGTCTAAGTAGTTTTTTATTTTTATTTTTTAAAATTACCCAATTAATGGTAATTTTAATTAAATTTGATGTAAAAATGTAAAAACTTGGTCCTTGGGGATTTTGATAGGGGTGTGATGTAATGTTCCCAAGCCAAGATAACAGGAACATTGCGTTTTTATTGACTTTTAGGTGTTTTCTGGTTGTGGCATTTCGTCAAACACTTTGCAGATTTATGTCTCATGAGTTGAGCTAGGGTTTATAATGATGGTTCTTTATGTGTTTTGCAGTCAATTGATCAAGAAGATATAGCAATGGAATGTACTCAACAAGATGCAAGATCAACAATACAAGAAATAACCAAAAATACCTCAGATTCGGTTTTATTCATAGTAGTAGAAGATCTTGATACAGTAGATCTACAGATCCGGAACAATAGAGCTGAGAACTCATAACAAAATGACAATAACCCAAGAAGAGATGATACAAGCCTCCAAAAGCCATATAGCTGTAGAAGATAAATGACAGAAGATAAATGACAAACTGAGATCTTTGCTCACTGATGAACCAAACCCTCAAGCTGGGAGAGTTGCGCACTAGTCCTGGTTGTACCTCTATGGAAGATTTCGGCCCTCTTCCTCCTTGGCCCCAATAGCCACCAAAACACTTGGGAAGAGTAGATCTGAAGGCTAGAAACAATATAGGGAAGTTCCCTTGCTGAATAATGAAGTTTGTACCCTTCCCATGAATAGATCTACTTCAACAATTGTGCCCTTCCTCTAGGAGAAATCGTACCATCCATACAATAAATCAATACTTTGCCCAAACACCCTCAAGATAGTCCAAGAAAGGCGCTATGGCCTCTACCATGCTAACTCAATAGACAAACCCCTTGAATCTCCTTCTCCTTGCCCAAATCGAGTGGATCAAGTTCCTTTGGTGCGCCCTCCTATTGGAAACCCTCAATGGTGTGCACCCCTTCCCTTTGGTACCTGTGGTTGATGTAGAATCCATCTGTGACTGAATAGATCTAATGTAGAATGGTGAGGGAGAAATATTTCACCTCCGTGACCAAGCTTGGACCAGGTTGGGTGGGATCTTTCACCATCAAGTTGATCTCTAGGGTTTGTTAAGTCAAAACCCTCAAAACCCCCGAGTGCATGGGCTCACTAGCAAGAAGCCAGATATCAAATGATAAGCAACATAATGAGAGAGTAGAGGCCCCTATTTCTCTTTTATCCTCCCTGCTCACCTTGTCTCTCCAAGTGACTTTTACTTTATTTAATTATTAATTAATTAATTAAATCACTTTAATTAATTAATTATCCATTTTACCTCTCAAAAGTGGTTTATCTCTCCTTATGGCTTCTCTGGCCACTGAAAGTCACTTCTCATCATCCTATCCTGTAGTGCTATTCCTCCTGATTCCAATGAGCTATTACACTAAGAGGTTCCTCCAAGTATTATGCCCAATATGACCTCCTTAGTGAATTTAATTAACATATAGCCCAAAATAACTTAAAATTACGGAAATCGTCGGAATGCAACGGAACCAAAGCCAAGCTGTGCAGAATGGATCATGATGATGAAATAAGATGAGTGATGCAAGTTAGACCCCAAAAAACCCCTCAATAGCTCCTGTACTCGCTATAACCTCCATCTGGCTATTGTGGTCATCATAACACTCTGTAATATAATGATGTCCCAAAGTGGGGACATTACAGTCCTCCCTGCTAGAAAATTGCTTGTCCTCAAGCAATAACTGAGTCACTCCACATAATATCGGGGTCCCATGTCCACCTGTGGGACACACAGTAGGCTCCATCCAAAGTTTAACTATCACGCACGTCTCCCTTGGGCCTAGCCTCCCTAAAGAGAAAGAACCTACCCATCGTGGTGACATTGGGTGGGATAGGTTCTTGTTACACCAGTTTGGCCCTCTACCTTATAGCCTTTTCTCCTAGCTACAAACTGTGTGATAACAGGAAGGACAAAAGGGTTTTCTTAGTGGCAAAACATGTCCATATGAATCTCAAGGTGACGAATAAACTTTATCTTCACTGCATAAGGGGGTACATCACACAATGTGGTCATTCCCATCTTCATAGTCTCTCCTAGGTCCTATGGACCATCCAGGGAGAGAGGAAGAGGATCACACATCAACACATCTTGGTATTACACCAAGATCTACCTGGTCAAAGACCAGTTTGCCCCAAAACACATCTGGGGTCTTATCCACCAAGGTACAAGACCAAGGATCAACCCATTCTTTAGGCATGGGTTCCCTGGAATACATCCAGGGGCCCTAGACACTTCTAGGGACGTATATCAACCACCAAGGAACACATCCAAGGATCAATCCAAGCTCAGGGAAAGGATTCCCTGGAACACATCCAGGGGCCCTGGAATACATCTAGGGTCTTTACTGCTTGGTCCTAGACCAAGAACCCCAGTCATCTACTGGGGGCCCTCACAAGGGTCTTTTGCCATGGCTCTAACTACTTGGTCCTGTTATCGCACGGTTTGTAGGAAAGGTTAAAATAGCTTGAGTCAAAGGTAGAAACCGGCGTAACAGGAGCGTCCCCACCCACTGTCACCTCGATGGGGGGCTCTTTCTATTTAGGAGGGAAAATCCAAGGGAGACGTCCCTA